>CM053035.1:211350975-211418475 GCA_028564925.1 Lithobates sylvaticus | reverse complement strand
CCCCCGCCCCCCCCCCCCCCCCCCCCCCCCCGATCCCCCCCCCCGCCCCCCGTCCGCGCCCCCCCACACCCCCCCCCCCCCCCCCCCCCCCCATCCCCCTTCTCCCCCATCCCCCATCCCCCCCCCGCATTCCCCCCCCACCCCCCCCCCCCCCCCCCCTCCCCCCCCCCCACCCCCCCCCCCCCCCCCCATAGACTTTTATATTGATCCCCCCCCCCCCCTGGTGGTTTGCGCATTTGGTCTCCCCCCTGTACGCAAAATTAATTAGTGACTTCCACTCCAAGTGACTCCAAAAAAAAGGAAGAAAAATATATAATATAAAATTATATATGTTTTTTTTATATTTTTTTCTTCTTTTTTTTGGAGTCACTTGGAGTGGAAGTCACTAATTAATTGTATATTTTTGTTTTGGCACTTGCACTTTATATTTATCCATTACCGTTATTATATATTTATTGCATTGATATATATTCATTATTTATCGTTTGGCACATTATGCTGGAGAGGAATTGCACACTATTTATATATTTGAATACTGTTGGGGAATAATCCTTTCCCCTTAGATATTTCAATCATTTCAGATTTTTTTACACATATTTTTGTGGAAATATTTGCACATGAGGATTTCTTTGCACATCAATTCACATGCGATGTGCAAAGTGAGTACTAAAGCGCTGATAGGAGAATTAAAAATATTTAAAAAAAATTATTTTTTGGGATTTTTTTTGGGATTGTCAAGCAAGCACTTTTACTACACCACGACATTTGTCGTTTAACCTCACCTGCTGATCTAAATAGACTAAGGTGGATATTGCGCACTATTTATACTCTAGTATTTATTTGCAAATTCACATGCGATATTATTATTTTTTACATTTTATATATTAGATTTGAAGTACTCACTGGCACATGAAGTTTGATGCATACCAGGCATATTAATTTTCATGCAACTTTTTTGCGACTTTTATGCGATTTTACCCTTATTCCATGCGATTTATATTTTTTTAGTATTTTATTTTTTTATTAATTTTACAAGGTAGCGCCACATACCTTTTATATGGTACTAGTGTAGCTTTCAACCCCCGAAAGGGCCGCTGAGTTTTTCCACTAGTGCAGCAGCAGCCAGGCACACAGCAACAGTCACCTTTCTGGCTCAATTAAAAAGTCTAGGGGATGCCTTTTTTTTTGTATTTATCACCGAAAAACCTGGATCGGGAGCATTGGGATACTCCAGAATGCTAAACAGTAATAGGAGGGCACTCTTCACGATGCAGCGACTTCTTAGAGCAGTCCCTTCAACAATAGCTCAGGCAATGGACAGCAGTTGGATACCACAAGCAATGTTCCAGGCCAAGCCAGCCTTCGTAAGAATGCACCGGGGGGGGGGGGGGAACAACAGCAACAGTCACCTAGGTCCTGCATTCAGGTCTGTACTCATAAGTTCTTGGGTACGTGGATGCCTCCCTCCAGTGTCAGGCACACATTTGCTCAGTAGACTCCCCAGACTCATAGGTGAAATTACCCTTCTTCACCTCCATAGGTTCTTAGAAAGTAGCCCCCCCCCCCCAACTTTAGCAGAACTGGAACCTCTTGGCAAATGTCAGCTGGGCTGCCTGGGAGGGCAGCAGCCCTATAGGCTGGGAACCCAGCTGCCTCTGGTCCCAGACTATGTGCGCTGCAACCACCAACTGGACACAACTCCCCAGGGATTGACTGAGACCCCATAAATATTCAGGCTACTTGACCTGCTCCACTCCTTTGTTCTGGGGCCTTCCAGAAAGCAGGGAGAAGCAATCAAGTCTGCAACCTGTGAGACCCTGATCAGACCAAAGTAATCAGCAATTGCTCCACTGATTACAGAGGAGCTCAAAAAAGAGCTAAATTGACCTGACAACCTAGCAGCTAACTAGGATGTTACCACATCAGTTTTTAGGAGGATCTGTAATGCAGGAAGTTTTAAGAAGCCAACACGAAGTTTCATCTCTACACATATCATTGATAGAAGTAGTGGAAATTTGCTTCCTGTCTTGAAACCCTTTAAAAGGCCCATTCTCACTAAACGCTGGTTAGACATGTGCACAATAGAAACATTTGTTTTGTTTCGTTTCGTTTCTGTTCGTTTCCGTTGATTCGTAACGATTCGTAAGTCGTCGGTGTTCGTATTCGTAACGATTCGTAATTTCGTAAGAGTTATTTTTTCGTTGATTCGTTTTTCCGTTAGTTTAATTTTCGTTTTATTCAAAATTCGGACGCATTCGTATTTTCGTAGATTTAGTTACATTCGTACTTTTGTAACATTGTTTTCGTAGATTCGTAATCGGAGCATAATTCATAATTTTATGTAATGTGTATGCTATTATTACATTGTAAGAGACACGGAAAATTATCGAGAAAAAAAGTTACGAATTTTTTCGTTCAGTCCATTCGAAGCACGTTAAGCAGCGCCATTGTAAGAGACACGGAAAATTACGAATCGCAAAAAAAAAAAAAAAAAAAGTTACGAATGTACGAATTTTTTCGTTCAATCTATTCGAGGCACGTTAAGCAGCGCCATTGTAAGAGACACGTAAAATTACCAATTCAACTAAAAAAAAAAAAGTTACAAATGTACGAATTTTTTGCCTTCATTTTGATTTTCGTTGTTCCTGTTTTCGTTTTTCAGATTTTCTTCTTTCGTAGTTTCGTTGGTTCTATTTTGGTTATTTCGGATTTTCGTTTTTTTTCTCATATTCGTTCGATTCGATAATTTGTTAAAATTTTTAGCGAATCATTCGTTCATTCATACGATAACGAATGAACGAATATATAACGAATTTTAATGGAAAACGAAAAAAAACTAAACGAATTGCACATGTCTAAAGGTGGTACCTTAAGGCTACTTTCACACTGGAGCGGTGGGGGCGCTGGCGGTAAAGCGGCGCTAAATATAGGCGGGGTGGTTTTACCCCCCGCGAGCTGCCGAAAAAGGGTCAATACCGCCCGCAAACCGCCGCTGCAGCGGCGTTTTGCGGGCAGGTTCGGCGTGCTGCCCCATTGTTTTCAATGGGACCGGGCGCTATAGGAGCGGTAAATATACCGCTCCTATAGCGAGCCAAAGATGCGGCTTGCAAGACATTTTCCAGCGTCCTGCAAGCGCACCGCTTCAGTGTGAAAGCCCTTGGGCTTTTACACTGAAGACATAGCATCAGCTGTTTCGGGTCGGTTTGCAGGCGCTATTTTTAGCGCAATAGCGCCTGCAAACCGCCCCAGTGTGAAAGGGGCCTAAGGCTGGGTTCACACTGCTGCGGTGCGGGAATGCTGCGAATCTACTGCGGGTTCCCGCACCGCATGTCTCTCGCAGGCAGTTCACACTGCCCTATGCGAGCTGCTGGGAGTGTCAATGAAATGTTAATGACACCCCCATAGCAGCTCGCATATCGCAGTGCGATCTGCAAACTCGGACAGGAATCGGATCGCATGGTGAGAACACCATGCGATCCGATTCTGCTGCAGTCCGAAAAAAAGGGTCCTGTCCGATTTTGGGCCGAATGCGATGCGAATTCAGCCATACTATCTGTATGGCTGAATTTGCATCGCACAGAGATCGCATATGATTTGAACTGCAGTGCGGTGCGAATCATATGCGATCTCCCCCACCGCAGCAGTGTGAACCGGGCCTTAAGGTGAAATTCTCCTGTACAATAAAGTTTCCCATGACTTTATATATCCCTAGTAGATTAAAAACGCTCTGCAAAAATCTCATAAATATCATACCTGTAGACCATACGCTGCTTCTCCTAAACCTGTCAGAAAAACTCCTGGTGTAAGCGACCCTTCCTGTCCCGCCTAGATGCCAGGATATGCTGTACATTGGGTGCATACCCTCCCCCCCCCCCCCCCCCCCCCCCCCCCCCAGCACTACAGGGACAGGTTCAATGTGCCGCCAGGCCCGCCCCCCTCCTTCCTTACTGAGCAAAAGGCTTTGCCTACTGAGATGTGGGATGTGCATATTCCAGGAGGCAAAAAGAGGACAGTGCACGTCATTTGCATAGGCGAATAATGTACCGTATATACTCGATTATAAGCCGAGTTTTTCAGCACATTTTTTTTTTTGTGCTGAAAGTGCCCCCCGAGATACGGGGCCCCAAATTCGGTTCGGAAAATGTCTTTCTCTGCTGCAGAAAAGTGCTTGACATTTTCCAACCCGATTTTGGGGCCCCGTATCTCTGGGCCACTTGGTGCTAGGAACCCTAGTGGAACTAGCATTACAACAAATCCAAATTTGGGGTTCCTAGCACCAAGTGGCCCCGAGATACGGGGTCCTAAAGTCGGTCAACTGCAGCAATGTCATTTCGGGCCCCCTTTGGGTCCAGAGACCCCAAATTTTGGCTGCAGCTAGGGGGGCATCTAGGATCCCTTAACTACCGAGATTGAAGTTCGGGGGACCTATGGCATGCAAATGGGCACAGTGAGGCTGCAAATGGGCACTGTTGACCCTCTTTTACACTTACAGTAGCTGCGCATTTCTCACCCTAGGCTTATACTCGAGTCAATAAGTTTTCCCAGTTTTTTTTGTGGTAGAATTAGGTTCCTCGGCTTATATTCGGGTCAGCTTATACTCGAGTATATATGTTACATGGGGGGGGGGGGGGAGACAATTTAGTAAAAAACAAAAGCACTCATGTGGAGAGGAGGAAGGGGGCGGGGGGTGGTGGGAGGCGGGGGGGGGGGGGGTGGGGGGGGGGGGGCGGGGGGGGGGGGGCCCGGGGGGATGGGGGGGGGTACGGGGGCGGGGGTGGGGGTGGGCGGGGGGGGGGGGGTTTAGTAAAAAACAAAAGCACTCATGTGGAGAGGAGGAATAATGTATTTGAGGGTAAAGGTCCACTTTAAGGATTAGGTTAATGATATATTTGTGTTTCGTATGCTGTAAATTGCATTGTTCTAAATTGGCTTTTCTTCTCTTTTAATGCCGCAGGTCCTTCCAAAACTATCGTCTTCTATTATACACGAGGTTGATAGTATTTTGGGCAACAAGCCATATAGCAAAAAGGACTACCGATCCTAATGCAGGAAGCCGCATTTCTGGACTGTCCTGGTTCTGCTCCAGTTCTTCTACTTGCCTGCTTTAAGCTTTACTCAATCCAAGTGGAGTGTGGTCGTATCAAAAAACAACAAAAAAGAAAAAATAACAAAAAACACATTTCCAGATAACGCCAGAAAACTGTTCAATAAGTATTATTAATGTGAAAATACCATGCGCTTAATGTATCCAAATCTCTGCTAATTTGTTTAGCTGCACAACAAGTAGTCACATAGGGCGGGCACTGTCTGTGGATGCCACATACCTTCTTTTTTTTTAACGTCACTTTACGAGTACGGGCGCTCCATACCGCGGCGGCAGATGTCTTGTGATCTGATGATGCATGATAAAGTAGCCAATCAAGTAAGAGGAAAAATGACATCACAGACACCCCTCCTTATTACTCTGTAATACATGGGGTGGTGGTGCCACATCTGCAAATATACAGAAATCTTTTCAGATAGAGCTCCGAATTTTGAGGCATCACTTTACAAATTGTATATACAATTAAAATTTTTATTTTTACAGAAATTAAAGCCGAACTCCAGGAATTCAGACAATTTGTAAAATATGCTGGCATGCTAGGAGTTAACTTCAAGGAGGTGCATGCCACCTCGTGGACTCGTCTCTTTAATTTACATCTGACAGTTTTACGGAGCTCCGGGAGCACAGCTATCATTACACTTCCAGAGCTCTAACAGGAAAGATGCTGCTCTCTCATACAGCAGCCGCTGTGCCTGCCCCTCCCTTTTGCTGTCCATTCACAGAAGCCTTTGTATTTTGTGAATGATTTTTTTTGCATAATACAAAGTGCTCTGTAACTGGGCAGGAGGAAGGGAGGGGCGGGAACAGTGGATGCATTCAACTCTACAGCTGTAGTAGCTGAGACCAGAAGGTCCAACGTCAGAGCGCTGGAAGGATAGCCATAACTATGCTGCTGGTGCTCAGTAAAAATAAAAATTGTAAATGAAAGAGATAAAGTCCACTAGGTGGACTGCTATGAGTTAAGTTCAACAAGGTGCATGCCACCTTGTGGATTCATCTCTTTAAAGCGGTTCTGCACACATTTCATTTAGTAAATCTCTTTGCCTTCCAAATCAGGCAAAGAGTACTAAATGAAATGTGTTTTTTTTTTTTTTTTTCACTTACCTTGATAATCGCTGACTTCCTGTCCTCTGTCTCTGCGGCGGTGGGCGGGGTCTCTGCGTCGATCGTCGTCAGGCCACACTGTCTCCTGGGATCTGGTGTCATTGATCCCAGGAGTCAGTGCGGATATCTTCGAAATCTCGCGAGATTTCGGCCACATCTTCCGAAATCTCGCGAGATTTCGGCCACATCTTCCGAAAACTCGCGAGATTTCGGCCACATCTTCCGAAATCTCGCGAGATTTCGGCCACATCTTCCGAAATCTCGCGAGATTTCGGCCACATCTTCCGAAATCTCGCGAGATGTCGGCAGATGTGCCGACATCTCGCAAGATTTCAGAGAACGTGAGCTGCACTTTGCCGTTACTGCGCACGCGCGAGCTCGGCGCAGTAATGGCGGTGCATGCTGGGCCATCTAAAGTGCCTGTGGGGTTTCACATGCCCACAGGCAAGATGGCCCCCAGCAGAAAAGAATTATATAAATCATTTTATTGGCGGAAAACCGGCTGCGATCGATTATAAAGATGGAAAACTTGAGTCCCCCAATTTACCTAGTAATCCTTGGCATTGTATTCCCCTAAAAAAAAAAAAAACCACAGTGCAGAACCGCTTTAATTAACATCTGACAGTTTTATGGAGCTCCAGGAGCACAGCTATCACTACACTCCCAGAGCTCTGACAGGAGAGACGCTGCTCTCTCATACAGCAGCCGCTGTGCCCGCCCCTTCCCTTTGCTGTCCATTCATAGAAGCCTTTGTATTTTGTGAATAAGTTTACATAATGCAAAGTGATCTGTAATTGGGCATGTGGAGGGGAGGGGCAGGAACAGTGGATGCATTCAACTCTGCAGATGCAATAGCGGAGACCACAAGGTCCAACATCAGAGCGCTGGAGGGATAGCGGTAACTATGCTGTCGGCACTCAATAAAATAAAAATGATGAATTAAAGAGAGAAGTTCATGAGGCGGCATGCAGCTCATGTAATCCAATAGTAATTTAACACATTGTATAAAGTCTGTATTCCTGGAGTTCAGCTTTAAAATCATATAAAATTCCATGATATAAAAAAAGTGTTTATAACAATGTGGATAAAATACCACCACAAATACCACTGACCGGCTAATTCTCTGTATATGATGGTGAAACTACACATTTTATATGAATGTCATATTGCAGACACGCATCATAATACCTGGTCTTCAGTGGAAGGGGGACAACTCGATACATTTCGTAGCTAAAATTTGCTGCTTCTTCAGGAATATGTTGGAATGGATCTATGAGGAATCCACAAACGGAGAATAAGATGCCACGTACATGTAAGAGAGTGTATAAAGCAATTTCCATAGATGAAATACGTCTGTTTACAAAATGTACATTCAAGTTTCGAATGTATACAAGGCTCTCTCTCAATTTTTGTACAACTAAAACCTTGAATTTTATATTTGTTGTGTCACCTCCAAATTCTGAGCGCTATTTGAAAAGATCAAAGTAAAGTCGGCTTAATAAATCCAGGCTCCCTCCCTCTAAAGCACGGTGATAGTACTTGAAGGATGTATTGGTAAAGGAAGACGTTAGACTATGTCAGGGTTCCATGGAAAACTAGGGTCCTCCCAGAGGATGCTCGGGGGGTTCCATTTAGCAAAGAGCGGTTTATGCCTCTCAGATAAGTTCCCACTGATCCCATTGATCTTTTTAGCCAATTCTTCCCAATGCATAAGTGTAAGGAGCATTATTCCCCCTGACCATCACACTAATGCAGTGGTTTCTCAACTCCAGTCCTCAAGGCACCCCAACAGGTCATGTTTTCAGGCTTTCCATTATTTTGCACAGGTGATTTGATCAGTTTCACTGCCTTAGTAATTCCCACGGCCGTTTCATCTGAGGGAAATCCTGAAAACATGACCTGTTGGGGCGCCTTGAGGACTGGAGTTGAGAAACACTGCACTAATGTATCATGAGTTGTAGATATAGTATATTTTTTAGTAGGGGGTTTCCTGAGACCAGAAAGGTATTGCAAGGGTCCCTTCATGTTGAGAAAGGCTGGACTATATACTTATGTAACCCTTCTGCATTGCGGAAATCAATATTGGTATTCTTCCAGCAAGATATTGGGGAAATTATGAGTATACAAGATCTCTTGAGTAGACCCTCCAGTTCATTGCAGGATTGTCTTCTCACAAGGTTTTGAATATTATCATTTCCAGGATATCCCAGGAGTGTGAGGTCATCCTCGCCTTACTGTTGATATTAACAGCACATCAAATAAAATAAATTAAAAATCCATAATGCCCCGTACACGCGGTCGGTTATTCCAACGGAAAATGGACTATCGGACCATGTTGTCGGAAATTCCGACCGTGTGTGGGCTCCATCAGACTTTTTTCCGTCGGAATTTCCGACAGAAAAAGTTTGAGATCCTGCTCTCAAATTTTCCGACAACAAAGTCCTATCGGACTTTTTCCGATCGCGTGTAGCGAATTCCGACGGACAATGTGCCACGCATGCTCAGATCACATTACAAGACCAAAGCTATTGGCTACTAGCCTCTACGTAGTTCCGTCGTACGCAACGAACGTCACCACGTTCAGGATGATCGGATTTTCCGACAACTTTGTCCGACCGTGTGTATGCAACACCAGTGTCGGACAAAATCCGTCGGAAAAAATCTGACGGATTTTATGGTCGGAATTTAGGGAACTTGTTGTCAAACAGAGGGGTCCACAAAAGTGAGGGCCAAGGGGTGCCTAGACCCCAACTTTGATAGGAGAAACCCTGAAGATCCAACCAAGAGACCACCCTGGTGCACACACCCACCACCCACACAGAGGGCAAACGCGCCCACCAAAACCCGTGGACTCCAGTGCTGCCAGCACCAGGAGAACAAGCTCCCCCCCAAACTGCAATCTGCGCGATTGCATTGTATACATGGTATAGGTGAGAGTATATAATCGCTTTTATATACAGGTACATATTACAAGCACTATTCGGCAGCGATTTTTACCAAGGTTGGGTGCCTGGATATAATAAGCAGACCTTTTACATTACTACAAGCTTTAACGGTTGAAGCTTTTTTTTTTTAATGCCCCCATCTTGCTACTGGATGGAATATGAATGCACAAAAGGGGTGCCGCTACGCTACGCAAGTGACCGCCGCACTTCAATTTGTTCATCTTGGTGAACTTGAGCTTAATTTGAGTATTTATTTGCATTGACTGTTTATGACAAAAATCGGGGCTGTTGCTTTGGCAAAACGCTCTGGTTTTCCATGTTGCGTATTACGTACGTAGCCCTTACTCGTTCTCTTAATCTCGTAGAGGAAGAACTGGAATTTTACATATTGAAAAGTCTTTAAACTCTGCTTTAAATCTTATACCTCATTGAGGGAAACAAGTCTCGTTTAACAGCTTGATTTTCATTTTTCCTCAATTTTCTTCTTTTTTTTTTTTTGCAAGTGTCTTCAATAAGTCTTAGAAATATGTACATTTTTAATTTCTGGGTTGCTATGTTTTTATTTTATTTCTTTTATATTTTACTATCTCTTAATCAGGGATGATCGATTTGTCGTGATTTTTCTGCTGTTGCCGCCTATCTGGCGGTTTAAATCCCCTCAGCAGGACCAGTCAGTATTTTGCGTTTGGAACAAATCAATTTTTTTTTTGTTGGGGATCTTCATTTATTTCTGTTTATGTAAAACTTTTCATATCTTTTTAGTCACATCTTTGTCACAGACTTGAAGTTTGAACACAGAGTTTGTTTTTGGCCTACTAAGAGACGCTTGCACTAGACTGATAATTAACTACGTGCGGGCGTATTTAATGGGGGCAAAAAAAGCACAGAACGGTAAACCCTGGCAACTAATAAAGCCCATGTAACCAACCTTACGGATATTGGATTGATTGCTATGGGTTACTGCTTGTTTGCATGTCATCATTGCTCTATGCACGGCCTTATTTAAGAAGCACTAGGGGGAGTTGAAGCAATTTAAAGTAATAACAGATCATGCCCAACAAAGGCAGCCATTTTGAACTTCTTGGCATCAGTTGATGTTGGTAAGACCAGTGTGCCTTAGTGGTGACACTGATTGCTAGGGAACATTGTACACGGCTGCATGGGCGTCCGCAGAATTTTTTTCAGGGGGGGGCATAATTTTAAGGTCACCCGTGCTCTGACCCTTTTCTACAATGTCATTATCACGGTCATAGACTGCAGACATAGTACAGGTGATGGTCAGAGACTGCGGACATGGCCCAAGAGACTGTCAGTGACTGCATACATGGCTCAAGAGACTGTAAGAGACTGTGCACATGGCACAAGAGATGACCAGAGACTGCATACATGGCTCAAGAGACTGTGGACATGGCACAAGAGACTGTCAGAAACTGCATACATGTGGGGGGGGGTGACAGAGAGAGACGGGGGGGGGCAGAAAGAGACAGGGGGGGTGACAAAGAGATACGGGGGTGACAGAGAGGAGTGTGACAGAGAGAGAGAGGGGGGGGTGAAAAAGACAGAGGGGTGAGAGAGAGAGAGAGAGAGAGAGAGAGAGAGAGAGGGGATGACCACTCCTGATCCGATCTCTGATTCCAGGGGGGGGCACTTGCCCCCCCTTAGCCCTACCTGCGGACGCCCATGCATGGCTGCTTAATGGCCACCAGCCACGTGTTTGTGTGAATCACAGGTTTTGTAGCCCAAGGGACTGAATGCACATACAGACCCCCTAAAAGGGACTTGTGCACTCAGCTTTGTACGAACACACAACTATCACTTTTTTTTTTTATAACATTAGATCAAGCTTTGCCCACCACGTGGTCCATGTGTTAAAGGAAATTCTGCTTTGATGTCACAGATTGGTGTACTCGGTGATTAATACAATAGTAGAAGACCTCTTTAGCTTTGTATTGTTTGTAGCACCAATCGATAAAGGGTAGGGGGGGGGGGGGGGAGTCTGATTTTTCCTAGCCGTGTTTTTATTTCTAATGATCTTTTCTGGGAAAAGATCCAAAACGTACACAATTGTGATGTACAGCACTATTAAAAAAAAAAAAAAAAAACTATTTGACTTTTTATGTTGCACATCATCTCAAATAATTGTATGGGGGAAAGGGGGTAGGTAGGACTTTAGGAAAGGAATTTTTTTTTTTATTAAGCTGCACAATCTCTATGGTTACTGTTTAAATCTGCTTGACCTATCGTACGGTTATAATAGAGCCAAGTCAATGCTTCTGGGTGTAGCTTTGGCTTTAATGGAGGAATTTGAAACCTCTGAGTGTCCGTGAAGCCGGTGCCCAGAGTAGTCTTTGAAATGGTAGATATTTCATTGTCTGTAAAATCTGACTTTACCCCAAAATGTTTTATTGTTGTGTACCTGTTGGGGAGATTTGCCCTCGGGTTTCTGTCTTGGTGAGGCCCAAGTCAAATCTATAAGGTAAATTGCCCTTGCTAAAATCCAAATGTTCTTTATTGATCAATGGTTAACATGTTACAACTCGCTACTACTGCTGTTTTACATGTTTGAACTGGAAAATCAAAACTGGAAATAGTAAGTAAGGGACACAGCCCCGTGTTAAGTATCCTGGCATTGCTTGAAAGCCTTATTTTGGAAAATTCTTAACATGGTCTTCTGGGAACATCAAAATCCTGAGCCTACTCTAAAGCAAAGCGCTGCGGCTCCCGCCCCAGTGTGAAAGGGGCCTTACTGTCCTTTTAGCCGCAGTATTCGGCCGCTAGCGGTGCGGTTTTAACCCCCGCTAGCGGCCGAAAAAGGGTTAAAATCCCCCGCCGTAGCGGCGGTATTGCCGCAGTATTACCGTGGTATCCCATTGAAATCAATGGGTAGGTGAATACACCGCTCCTATACCGCTCCAAAGATGCTGCTAGCAGGACTTTTTTGACCGTCCTGCTAGCGCACCGCTCCAGGGTGAAAGCCTGCCGGCTTTCACACTGGAGTGAATGGGGCCGGATTTTTTCAGGCGGTGTACAGGCGCTATTTTTAGCCTGAAAAACGCCCCAGTGTGAAAGGGGCCTTAATGATGAATAACCATTTAACAGTCTACAATGTGTTCTTGGTAGCTTTGTTTTAAGTAGATGCACACTGGCCTTTTGGGTTAAGGTCCCAAGCCCGAGGCCAATGCAATAATTATCACAGCAGAGTCGCTGCCAGGATCTTGTGTAGTAGCTCGTAAAATGCTTACTACTTGCTAAAATTTCCTGAAGGATAAAAAGTTGCAGTGTATCTACTAAATCAATGGAGAGCTGGCAACTCCAAAATCCTTTAGAAGTCTTTATTTACGGCATGACAGTGACTTAAAAAGCAAGCTAATTTGTTTCGGTACGTATGCAGGAGTAGGTGTAGCCGGGAACTGGTAGGTATAAGGGAACAGGGAAACCTTGGCTTATGTTGTCGATATCAATGGCCCTGTTTAGATCCAGGCTTTGCCCATTATGGCCCTGTTTAGATCCAGGCTTTGCCCATCATGGCCCTGTTTAGATCCAGGCTTTGCTCATCGTGGCCCTGTTAAGATCCAGGCTTTGCTCATCGTGGCCCTTTTTAGATCCAGGCTTTCTCATCGTGGCCCTGTTAAGATCCAGGCTTTGCTCATCATGGCCCTGTTTAGATCCAGGCTTTGCCCATCATGGTGGTCATATCCCCATGGCATGTACCACAGCACTGGACTTGTATAGCATCCTGCGGCTAACGCACTTGTTACACCACATACCAAGGTGATCGCCGAACGTGGGATCCAGTGTTTGAAGCAAGCATTACAGGTTGGCCCTGGAGTTATGAGCCCTGTTATGGTTCCCAAGAGGGTAACTGATCCAGAAGCTGCTAGTCAGCCATAAAGTGATAAGTGGTTATTCCAAGAAAGAAGGAAAAGTAAAAAAAAAAAGAAATTTCCCAACAGGAGAAGGCAGCAGTGTCACTAGGGTTGGTCCCCCCCCCCTGGCTCTCTCCTGTTTAGCCTGCCACAGTGCCCTGCAGAGCGCTGGGCAGGCTAGTTTTGGGCCGGAACCCCAAACCGGCCCCCTCCTACTTAATGAAGTCACCTGGGTATGGTCCGCACCCCCATAGCGAGGCCACTGGGAGAAGGGGTCCGTCACCTAAGGATACTAGCAAAACACTGGAGCCCCACAGACTGTTCAGGGGTATAGGGGGGAGGGTTGGCCGTTCCAAGCAATTATCAGTGCCCTGTTTAGATCCAGACTTTGCCCATCATGGCCCTGTTTAGATCCAGGCTTTGCTCATCATGGCCCTGTTTAGATCCAGGCTTTGCCTATCATGGCCCTGTTTAGATCCAGGCTTTGCTCATCATGGCCCTGTTTAGATCCAGGCTTTGCCTATCATGGCCCTGTTTAGATCCAGGCTTTGCTCATCATGGCCCTGTTTAGATCCAGGCTTTGCCCATCATGGTGGTCATATCCCCATGGCACGTACCATAGCACTGGACTTGTATAGCATCCTGCGGCTAACGTACTTGTTACACCACATACCAAGGTGATCGCCGAACGCAGGATCCAGTGTTTGAAGCAAGCATTACAGGCTGGCCCTGGTGTTATGGTTCCCAAGAGGGTAACTGATCCAGAAGCTGCTAGTCAGCCATAAAGTGATAAGTGGTTATTCCAAGAAAGAAGGAAAAGTTAAAAAAAAAAAGAAATTTCCCAACAGGAGAAGGCAGCAGCGTCACTAGGGTTGGTTCCCCCCCCCCCCCCCCCGGCTCTCTCCTGTTTAGCCTGCCACAGTGCCCTGCAGAGCGCTGGGCAGGCTAGTTTTGGGCCGGAACCCCAAACCGGCCCCTCCTACTTGATGAAGTCACCTGGGTATGGTCCGCACCCCCATAGCGACGCCACTGGGAGAAGGGGTCCGTCACCTAAGGATACTAGCAAAACACTGGAGCCCCACAGACTGTTCAGGGGTATAGGGGGGAGGGTTGGCCGTTCCAAGCAATTATCAGTGCCTGGTCACTTGAAGGCAGCATATATAACCCATGGTCTACGAATGTACTCCGGTGTCCTGTACAATTTAGTTTTGGGTGCTGCAGCAAGGGTTAACAAGAACCTGCCACTTAAAATTAGTGTCCAATATCTCCAAACACGTTTGCTCAGCTAAACTGTCATGATGCCAAGATTTAAAAAAAAAATAACTTTCTTCCTAGACCTTGTCCAGGAGCGCTCGGTCTCCGAAATGAGCATCTTGCTTCTAGCAAGGTTGAACTGCATGATTTTAATGAATTTCACGGTCATGATGCGGCGTAATTAATGCAGCTTCCATGTTTTATGCCGGATAATTACTAAGACAACAAAAAAAAAAGAGTATATAATCTGCTTCTGAAGCGTAAGGAGAGCATCACTGTCATTCTAAAAAGATTTGCCCGTAGCGCCACGCCTTCTGCCATCTACATTGCCATAGTCATGAAGAGCCGCTCCCCAGCACCAAGGGGGTTAAATGGGCATTAAATGTCTTATTACATTATAGCCTGTCCATGGTCTTTATTCACCAGGTATCATGATATCACCCCTTTGTTGAAATGGGCTTTGTTTGCCATCAGGGTGGGCACAAGTGATTAAGGGACTCCTCTTCCGCTGCACCACCAGCATCTATAAAGTGTTTGCAGCTGGTTAGGAATATGTTGAGTTTTTTTTTTTATTTTTTATTATTCAGTTTTCTTTACCTTGGCAAAGTTTTTCTCTCAAGCTCTTGTAAAGCTAAAATTCTGCAGTTGAGAGAGACTGCAGTTTGAGCTATAGTTTCTCGCAGCCTAGCGGAAAAGTTACATGGCTTGTAACTTGGGTACTCTGACATGTGGCGAGTTTAAAGGGGGGGGGGGGTTCAAATAAAGAAATAAAGCTGAAGTCCAAGAATTGAATCCACTTTGGAAAATGTTCTGGATCACTAGGCTTTAAGTCCAACGAAGGTGCATGCCACCTCGTGGACTTATCCCTTCAATGTACATTTTTACGGCGCACCGGGAGCATAGCTCTCGCTATGCTTCCGGGGGGCTTTAATACTGGAACTTCTGGTCTCAGCTTCAGCAGCTGCAGAATCGCATGCAGCCACTGTGCCCGGCCCTCCTTCCTTCCTGGCCAATCGCAAAACGCTTTGTGTTAAGTTTGAACTCATTCACAAAATACAAAGGCTCCTGTGAATGGGCAAGCAGAGATGCTGTGTGTAAGAAGGTCAGAGCTTCAACATTTCTCTTGCTACAATTGTGTTTTTTAACCATTTATCTGTTTATGGTTATATCTTTTTTTTACAATAGGCGCTTACTTTTTTTTTTATATACGATCCACTTGGCATTTGCTGTGATCTGTATGATCCAATGAAGTGATAGAAAGTTGCAGAACTTTTGGCTTTGCTTACTAAGTGCTCTTTTATCACATATTTGCTTGTCTTGCTTTCAGTTTATATTATTATTAAACTCAATGCTACAATATGATGGACTGGCAGAGGTGGTGATCTTGTGTGTAATAGAAAAGGCAACTATTGTCGATTTATTTTATGGGGAAGAATGTTCCACATATATACACATAATATAGTGTATATTCTCAAGCCGGTCTTAAAGCTGAACTCAACTCCTTTGTAGAAAGTGCAGCCACACTCTGAGTGAAGTCCAGGGAGGTGAATTACATCTCCTGAACTTATCTCTATAGTTTTTATATGACAGGTTTATTGTTCTGCTGGAGCATACACTGACACTCAGGGCTGTGATGGAGGAGAGAGAGAGGCACACAGAACATTTATTCCCACTCCTCCCCTCTGCTGCCCCTTCAGAGAAGCCCTTGTATTTTGTGAATGAGCTCACATAATACAAAGGCTTCTGTGACTGGGCAGGAGGAAGGGAGGGGCAGGCATAGCAGCTGCAGTAACTCTGAAGATGCCTATACCTGAAGCATCTGGGTCAAACTCCTGGAGTGCAATAAAACTTTCAGATGTAAATAAATAGAGATAAGCCCAGGATATGTCATGCAGCTCCTTAGACTTAACTCCTAGTGTGCCTTCTTTTTTTGCAAAGGAACTGAATTCCTGGATTTCAGCTTTAGGAGTTTTGGGAGATTTCTCCCAAGTCTCGTTTGGCTGGTTCTGTTATCACCTGACTTGGACTCGTCATATATAGCAGTGAAGGCGTTTCTTGGAGTAGTGACAGCTAGTAAAGCTGGCCATGCACGGCTTAAATTTTGGCTGAATCGGCCTAAAATTTGGCCCTGTTGGCACAGCTTGGCTTTAAAAAAATAAACAGCCAGGTGTAAAATTGTTGGTGAAACAGAGACTGTATCCAATCAAATGGAGTCACTGTTTGGGTATTCAGACAGTTGCAGGTACCGTCTATCTGAATACAATAGCCAGCAGTGCAGATTCTTAAGTAGTGTGGATGGAGGAACGTTTTAGATTTTTTTTCTCTTGTACATCCTGTGGGCTGAATCGGAGAGATCTATGGCTGTATGGCTAGCGTTTCGACTCCACAGAAGTAGAGCTGTATTTGCAAAATCAGACCCTTTACCTTTAGTTGCCCCCTCCCTCCCCTCCTAGTTGCTCCCTCCCCTCCTAGTTGCCCCCTCCCCTCCCATAAGCTCTTCTGTAAATGAGGTCTCACATAGGGAATATAGTAGCAATTAATCTGCCTTGACCCATTTTTTAGTTGCCATTGCAGTGCAGTCTGCTGATAGTATCCAAGGCAAACATTGATGAATGCCTGCAGTCCGTACAAAGGCAGGAAAGACGGCTTTGGATGAAGCCAGTGAATGTAAAATACAGCTCTGTCCCATGTAGTGATTTTACCAATTCTTCGTGAATTTGCACCCTTGATCACTTTTATATTCAATAAATTGTTTAGTTAAAATTGGTGCCAAGCTGGCCAAAACAATCTACTGCACTAACAGGTGCACCTATCGGGCCTCCGGTATATACAGTATACAGCGCTGTGTTCTGGCAGAGGGATGAAAACTTCCCGTCTGACTCGTTTAGTTAGAGCACTGCTTGGCCATTCACAGGAAGCTTTATATTCTATGATGATTGGCTTGGAGGACGCTAATCGTAGAATACAAAGCTTCCTGTGAATCGAGGGATAACCTCAAAATCCCTGCCGATGCTAATCCGAGGGATTGGCTTCGGAAGGGATTGTGTTGTCATCCCCCTTTGTATTAATTTATATTATTTATAAAATGCAAAGCTTCCCATGAATGACTGAGCGGAGCTCAGCCCGACTTAATTTTGTTCTGGGCGTGGGACTGCCTTTTGTGTTTTAAAGCTTATTTTGGCCCCAGCAACATTATCTCCATCATTAGATCGCTGTTCTTCTCAATGCAATGCATGGCTGGTGGGAGGGCCTCCAAGATAAAAGTCTAGGGTGGACATCACCAGCTTTTTAGTGCATTTACCTCACTGTTACCTGGCTGTCACAATCACTGATTAATTATATGGAACCTACAGCAAATGCACCCAGACATCACCAGCGGGCACTAGCCATGTGCACAATAGAAAAATTAGTTTATTTTCGTTTCTTTCGTTTCCGTTGATTCGTAAATTCGTAAGTCGTCGGTGTTCGTATTCGTAACGATTCGTATTTTCGTAAGAGTTATTTTTTTGTTGATTCGTTTTTCCGTTAGTTTAATTTTCGTTTATTCGAAATTCGGACGCATTCGTATTTTCGTAGATTTAGTTACATTCGTAACATTTCGTTAGATTGATTTATTCGTACTTTCGTAACATTGTTTTCCTAGATTCGTAATCGGAGCATAATTCATACTTTTATGTAATGTGTATGCTATTATTACATTTTAAGAGACACGGAAAATTACGAATCGGAAAAAAAAGTTACGAATGTACGAATTTTTTCGTTCAATCCATTCGAAGCACGTTAAGCAGCGCCATTGTAAATGGCACGGAAAATTACCAATTCAACAACAAAAAAAAAGTTACGAATGTACGAATTTTTTCGTTCATTTTGATTTTCGTTGTTCCTGTTTTCGTTTTTCGGATTTTCTTCTTTCGTAGATTCGTTGTTTCTAATTTGGTTATTTCGGATTTTCGTTGTTTTTCTTATTCTTTCTTTTTGATCATTCGTTAAAATTTTTTGCGAATCGTTCGTTCATTCGTACGATAACGAATGAACGAATATAACGAATTTTAAAGGAAAATGAAAAAAAACTAAACGAATTGCACATGTCCTAAACACTGGAGCAAGTGACAGCCCCTCATAGCCTGTGTAGTCCAGCTCTAGGACCATGTCACACTAGCGGTTGTGTTGCTGGTGGGGTAAGTCACCGGTGATAGATAAGAGAGCGCTCTCACCTGATCTTACCACACGGCTGTCTTACTAGCAGCAATTCTGCAGAACCTCGCTGACCAATAAGGGAGCACCAATGGAGAGACACTTGCTGGTCCAGCCAGCGAGGGGGTGGATAGTACAGCAGTAGAGGACTGTTTTTGTATTGGATTTGCTAGTATGACAGGCCCCTAGGCTTTGTATAAGGTAAGTTAAAGCCTAGGTCCACATTTAATGTCCCTTTAAATAAATCGTTTGTTCGAGCCAAGCTGGCCCAAACAAATTATTTACTGGACTAACGAGTGCGTTGTGTGGTGCCTGTGTTCTGGCAGTGGGATGAGAACTTCCTGTCCCACTCCTGGAATAAACTAGTTGGGCTGAGCGCTACTTAACCATTCACAGGAAGCTTTGTATTCAATTAATACAAAGTGTATTCTGGCTGGGGCAGAGATTGTGACATCATCTGCCCACTCCCAGAGGAAGCTTTCTTTTCTTTGAATACAAGGCTTCCTCTGATTGGCTGAGGGCAGTGCTCGCGACAGTATCCGCCCACCCCAGAGGAAGCGTTGAATGAATACAAGGCTTCCTTGGATTGGCTGAGGCAGAGATCATGACAATCCGCCCGCCCCAGAGGAAGCTTTGTATTTGAATACAAGGCTTCCTCTGATTGGCTGGGGCAGAGACTGACATCCACTCACCTCAGAGGAAGCTTTGCATTCTTCAAATGAATACAAGGCTTCCTCTGGCTGGGGCAGACATTGTGACGTCATCTGCCCACCCCAGAGGAAGCCTTGTATTCCTTCATAGAATCAAAAGCTTCCTGTGAATGGCTGGGCAGCACTCGGTTTTGTTCTGGGAGTGGGATTAGAAGTTCACATCCCTCTGCTGAAACACGACACTGTATGCTGTATGGAGCTGAGGCCACATACATTTAACAAAACTACCCAGCAAGCACGCCTGTTGGTGCAGTCAATATTTTTTTTTTTTTGATCCGGCTTGGCCCGAACAAACTAGTTAAAGCAGAAGTTAACCCAGCCATAAAAAAAACGTTTTTTATTTTTGGCACGTGCCGGAAATGTAACACTCCCCATTGGTTGTGCTCTCAACCAAACTGTCAAACCATCCAATGGCTGGTGTCATAACTGATCAGTGCAGCATCATGGCAATTGTCAATTAAACAGAGGCCAAGATGGCAGCTTCCTTGGCTGAAAACTATAGGAGGGTTTACTTTACTTACACTTTAAAGCAGGGGTGCCCAACCTTTTGAAAAGCGAGGGCCACTTAAGCGACTTGGTAACCGGTCGCGGGCCACAATGAGCAGAGCGGGTGGATGGCATGTCCGTGTCCACTCTACATTTTCAGGGCGGACGCAGCCCACGATACTTTTTAGCGGAGCGTATTGGAGGTAGAACACAAGTCGGTTTATGTCTGCCACTACTTAGAGGTGAATGGAGGGTCCAATTGGTCGGACTGACCGCGTGAAAGTGGTCCAAGGCTGCTTTCACACTGATGCGCTGCGATTTACCCGCACCACGTGTGCAACGCAGTGTACCTTTGGCTTTCCTGCAGTTTGCAATAGACTTCCATTATATTCTGCAGGTTTGGTGCACTTTCAGAAAGCTCACCAAACTTGCAGGTAATAATAGAAGTCTATGGCTCAGTGCAGGTAACCCGCAGGTAAGTTGCTCTGCACCTGCGGATCAGTTTGAAAGCAGCCCAGTAACCACTGCAGCAGTGGCGGTGCGTGCATAGAGGGCGCAGGAGCGCTGCCCCCCCTCTCCTGCACCGCTCTATTACCAATAGATAGATTCATGCATTGCATGAATCTATCTATTGTCACCTCTGCCGCCCCCTACTCAGGTTTCCGGCCCCTTGTCGGGCGCCGGGCATCTGAATTACAGCGGGGGGGGGGGGGGGGGGTGTTTTTGGAAGCGCCCTATTAGAGCTGTAAGCTCTAATAGGGGACCTGATTAGAGCGGTGTGCTCTAATAGGCTTCCATAAGTGTAAACAGCGGGCGCAATGCTGTGCGTTTGCTGTTTACACAGTATTGTGTTAGAGAAGCGAATACATCGATTCCCTAACACAGACCCGCCTCTCAGCCAATCAGGTTGCCGGGTCTGTTACCTGTCACCTGATTGGCTGAAGTCACAGGCGCTGTTTTTGGACGCTAGGCGTCCAATCATAGCAGAAGACAGGAGGAGCGTGGGAGAAGACATCGGACGATGAGGAGACACCGCTCGCCAGCCTGACGCCGTCACCAGCTGCACACCGAGACAAGGTAAGTGCAAAGGGCAGGCAGGGGGCACAGTGGCAGCAGTGTTTGGGGCACAGTGGCAGCGTTTAATGGGCACAGTGGCAGCATTTGATGGGCACAGTGGCAGCGTTTGATGGCACAGTGAGGCTGTTTGTTTGCGCCCCCCCAAAAATTTTGAGCACCAGCCGCCACTGCACTGCAGAAAAGATATGCCCATATATACACTGTGATTTTAGTAATAAACTGACCTTTAATAACAGTATTCTTTCTATTCTATCCCAGAGCAGGAGGTCGCGGGCCACATCAGAGGGCTCCGCGGGCCACTGGTTGGGCACCCCGGCTTTAAAGGGACATTAAACATGGAGTTAGGCTTTAAAGCAGATGGGTCTCACGCTGGCAACTCCATCTGTTGCAAAACTACAAGTCCCTTCATGCTTCTGCCCATGGGAGTCATGCTTGCAACTGTCAGCCTTGCAATGCCTTATGGGACTTGTAGTTTCGCAACAGCTGAAAGACCGCCAGCTTGAGACCCTTGCTTTAAAGAAACTTAGTAAGGAGACCGAATAACCTGCATTGTCCAGTTGTCTTTTCACTTGTGCAGCATCCTAAAGTCCAAAGGAAGGTCATAACATTGCAACACAGATGTCAGAAGCCGTACACAACACGTTCAGATCTGGAACGAACGATAACACTAGAAAAATTGTA
This sequence comes from Lithobates sylvaticus, assembly GCA_028564925.1. Taxonomy (NCBI): domain Eukaryota; kingdom Metazoa; phylum Chordata; class Amphibia; order Anura; family Ranidae; genus Lithobates; species Lithobates sylvaticus. Next base: position 211,397,054 of record CM053035.1, on the reverse strand, counting down.
TGTTCTCTTAATATTTGTATATTGCAACACAAGGGAAAGAATGCATGAAAATGTACGATGATCAGGGCTCAAGTCCTGCGGGAACGCTTGGGAACGGAGTTCCTGTACTTTTTCCACAACAGGAACTCAGTTCCCGTTAGCAGCCGCGTCCTGCAATACTACTTTGAAGTATGGGAGCTGTGTGGCAGGTGCTACACCAGCAGCCGCCGACACAGCTCCCAATAGTAAGTGCCGCACACCTGACCATTCAGGCATTGCCAGTAGGGGGCCCCATGACAGCTTCCGCTTTTATCTACCTGTCAATCACAGCTAGCTGACAGGTAGATCAGGTCCCTGCTGCTAAGAGATTGTATTTAGTCAGACCTCTCGTGATGCGCTCCTCCCTGCTGGCCCCTCCTTCATTTTTTTTTTTTTGTTGGTGGGCGAGTGGATCTTGGGTGGGAGTTCCCACACTTTTTTTCCCCAGGACTTGACCCCTGACGATGATGCACCTAAAAGAGCGCTGAAACTGCATGCCGGTGTCGCTGCTGAAGTGTGAACAGACCTGCCAGTGGGGTGAAGGGTCAGCCTGCTAATTCCTAAACTAGCCCCCCCCTCATATCACATTCTCCGCATACATGCGCTTCCCTGGGGGGGGGGGGGGGGCGCTATAAGCGGAATAATGAGCATCCAGTCCAAGCCGACATCTTCATCTGGTTAATAAAAAATCCATTCTTCACCAATGTTTTATCCTCTGATTTGCATCAGTAACCGCTTTGTCAACAATTTTTACTCGATTTAAAGCCGTATTTTCTGTTTTACATTTAAATTTGGCAACTTTTTGTATGTGCTTATCATATAATCTATAGATATATATATATATATTTTTTTCTTTATAAATCACAATTAGCGCGCTCCTGCTGGCCAAACCCCCACTTGGCCACTTTTTTTTTTTTTTTTCATTAAGAGTCAATCAAATGAGGAGAGTGGGCGCCGGTCCTCGCACGGAATCGATGGGCCGTCGCCAGGTTACCGCTTTAATTTTTACATTCAGGACATTGAAGAAGGTGGATTGAATCGGACTGCCTGAATCACGCGAAGTCCATGTGTAAATAAACGCTGATTATTTTTTTTTTTTTCTTTTTATATTTCTGTACATATCTCGGTTGAATTGAGCTGCATTACATTACGGACTGAGATTGCAGTGTGCATTGTGCTTCTTAATGGAAGTTCAGAGATAAACAACTCCTGTATTAATGGAATGACAGCAAAATAATAATAATAAAAAAAAATGAGAAACTCACATGTTTGTGCTGAATTTTGTTGTGGGATCCGGTGCTCATTATGGGGGATGGTAAATGCAGGGGGTCAATAGTCTGCCCCCCGAAACCTACAAAAAAATATATACAATGTGTTGCACTGTTAGAAATACATTTCAACAAAGCCAAAGTGAATATAAAAGTCCAAAATAAAGTAACACCCCCCCCCCCCCAATAAAAAAAATAATAATAACCCACAGTGAAGTTAAGCCTTTTAGCCACCTTTACCAGCTCCGGCCACCACCAAAAAAAAACATACCACCCAACTTTAGAACTTGAGAATGAGGGACACTTGAGGCTGATGTAAGCATGCGGCACGTCACGCCAAAAAGTGGGTGTGGCCAGACTCTTAACAGTGGAAGGGGCTTAAGGGACATGGTTAAACAAAACCAATCCCCCCCCCCCATCATTACACAGGACCCCTTCCCTCATACTAACCCCATCATTAAACACAAAGGTCATTGTGTAGGGTGAAGAGGCAGGGAGGGGGTTATTGTTTAACCCCTTACCCACTGGGCAGTTAAACCCCCTTCCTAACCAGACCAATTTTCAGCTTTCGGTGCTCTCACACTTTGAATGACAATTACTCCGTCATGTAACACTGTACCCAAATTAATTTTGTGTCCTTTTTTTCACACAAATACAGCTTTCTTTTGGTGGTATTTAATCACCGCTGGGTTTTTTTATTTTTTGCGCTATAAATCAAAAAATACTGAAAATTTGGTAAAAAAAAAAAAAAAAAATCTTTGTTTCTATTAAAATTTATTGCCAAGTATTGGCAGAATATTGCAGTGTTTTGCACAGTATTGGCAGAGCATTGCACAGTATTGGCAGAGTATTGCACAGTGGTGGCAAAGATTTGCACAGTGGTGGCAGAGCATTGCACAGTGGTGGCAGAGCATTGCACAGTATAGGCAGAGTATTGCACAGTGGTGGCAGAGTATTGCACAGTATACACAGAGTATTGCACAGTGGTGGCAGTGTATTGCTGTCACTGACCAGCGCTGTGGGCACTACACATCCAGCCCACAGCGCTGGTCCCATCTCTCCCCCCCTTTCCGCTTCTCCCCTCTCACTGTACCGATCGGTACAGAGAGGGGAGGGAGGAACCGGCGTCATGACGTGACACCGGTTTGTGTACATGTGATCGCTCTGTCATTTGACGGAGCGATCACGTGGTAAAAGGCCGCTATTAGCGGGCGATTACCGTGATCCATGATGTTCCCGAGTGCACACCCCAGGGGGCGCGCGGGAGCAAGTTTCTAGGAGGAAGCCGACCGCGCTGTAGCCATCTTTCGGCTATGGCCCGGTCGGCATGTGGTTAAAGTGGTGTGGCAGGGAGGGGGGTCTGTTGAGGGTGGAGTGGTGGGGGGCTGTTTTGTGTGAAGTGGCAGGGAGGGGTCATTTTAGGGTGGTGTGGCTTCCAGGGGGGTTATTGTTTAGGATGGAGTGGCAGGGAAGGGTCATTTTAGGGTGGTGTGGCTTCAAGCGGGGGTATTGTTTAGGATGGAGTTGCAGGGAGGGGGTTTGTTTAGGATGGAGTTGCAGGGAGGGGGTTTGTTTAGGGTGGAGTGGCAGGGAAGGGTAATTTTAGGGTGGTTTAGCAGGGAGGGGGGTTATTGTTTAGGGTGGAGCGGCAGGGAGGGGGGGGCTACAAAGCACGCCATTGGTTGCTAGGACGCGGGCGGTTCTAGCAACCAGGGACTCATAGAAAGTTTGAAGTGGAGGGGGAGAATCGGAGAGCGCAGGCATGTAGGAATCCTCACTGTGTGAGAGTACACATTGCATTCATTGAGGATATCCCACTAAGTGGAGCTCACTGCTGGAACTTGCTCTGGCGGTGGGCTCCGTGGACTTCAGCTAAGATCTGTGGAACCCCGGGATTTACTTGACAGTCCCGCAGAATCCGGGACGGTTGGGAGGTATGCAAAACTGCTTACCGGAAGCACAGACCTCATCACACAGAAGGGTCTCAAATCTCTTTGTACTGCTCACAGAAGGATGGATGGCTCTCTCTATGCAGGATGATGGTAGCCTCATATCCTATATAAACAAATTTTCAAAAGCATTGGGACACCTGGCTTTACCCGCACATGACCTTTAGTCCGTAGGGTTCAATATTGAGTTGGCCCACCCTTTGCAGCTATAACAGCTTCAACTCTTCTGGGAAGGCCGTCCACAAGGTTTAGGAGGGTGTCTATGGGAATGTTTGACCATTCTTCCAGAAGAGCATTTGTGAGGAGCTTCCTCGTGGCTGGGAGAGGAACACACGATGCGTTTCATGCTACAAGTGCTTAATCATGACTAAGCATTTGTAGCGTGAAACACGTCAACGTGTGTTCTCTCCTTGAGAAGCTATGATGTGTTTTTATTAATGGATTATTTCTAATAAACTTTTGGATTTTGCATACATCAGAGTGTGGTCCTCCACCTTTCTCTTTGAACTATCCCGCCGTGGCGAGCCAGACTGTATGTGTGGACTTGGGCTAGCAATACAGATGCACCAACCTGGAGCAGTGTATTTGTATCATGGCACGGACACAGCCGCTGCTCCAAATCTGACACCCGGGTTGGTGCACTTTTCTAGCAAGTTCAGAGGCACATTACAAATAAATCATAATTTATGGAAAAGAAAAACGCTAAGTAAGCATTAAAAATACCACATTTTTCGGAGTTTTTACCTGCGATTTTTTAGAAGTTGTTGACAATCTCTTACATTTCTGTAGCTCAGGCTGCCAGGAAACCTGAAAAAAAGTTGAAAGACTGGCAGATGTGGTTCCTTACTGAGGAAACCGGGAACAGCTTTTGTCCACAGTGACCTAACAAGCAGGCAATGCACTCACACGACGATGTACGTCAGCAGAATGGCACGGACAGGCATAAGGGCATACAGGTACGTCCCTTTAAGAATGCCACCGTGCCATAGAGTCCGGTCGCGGGTCCAGGCGGACTCGATCACCGCGGGATACCCGCGATCGTCTCACGGGAAGGCTGAACGGGGAGATGCGGAAGTAAACAGCATCTCCCCGTTCTGCCTAGCAACAAGTGACACTGATCTCTGCTCCCTGTGATTGGAGCAGAGATCAGTGTTCACTAACACACAGCCACGCCCCCCCCACAGTTAGTAACACACCCCTAGGAACACTTAACCCCTACACTGCCACCCCCTGGTTAACCCCTTCACTGCCAGTGTCATTTACACAGGAATCAATGCATTTAAATAGCACTGATTGCTGTATAAATGACAATGGTCCCAAAAATGTGTCAAAAATGTCCGATGTGTCCGCAATAATGTCGCAGTCACAATAAAAAATCGCTGATCGCCGCCATTATTTGTAAAAATACAAAAAATATTAATAAAAATGCAATAAAACTATCCCCAATTTTGTAGACGCTATAACTTTTGCGCAAACCAATCAATAGTCGCTTATTGTGATTTTTTTTTTTTAACAAAAATATGTAGAAGAATACGTATCGGCCTAAACTGAGGAAAAAAAAGTTTTTTTTTTATATATTTTTGGGGGATATTTATTATAGCAAAAAGTAAAAAATAATGTGTTTTTTTCAAAATATTTTTTTGTTTATAGCGCAAAAAATAAAAACCTCAGGGGAGATCAAATACCACCAAAAGAAAGCTCTATTTATGGGGAAAAAAAGGACGTCAATTTTGTTTGGGAGCCACGCCGCACGACCGCGCAATTGTCAGTTAAAGCAACGCACTGCCGAATCGCAAAAAGTGCTCTGGTCTTAAGCCGTCAAAATGGTCCGGTCTAAAAGTGGTTAAGGGGGTGTGGCAAGAGGCGTGTCCTATGCTTACATACGTTTTCTAGTAGGTGTCCCTCATTCCCATCTCAAAATGTTGGGAGGTACAGAAGCCCCTGAGGCTGGAACTTCTCCAGCAGGACTAGAATAGGGCTGCTCCAGACCCCCTGAATATTTATGTCTCCAAACCCCCCCCCAACCAAATAAATACACCTCCCCAGGGATTGGCTGCAGCACAATAAATATGAAAGCTGCCCATTTGACTCTCCCAGCACTCAATCAATAGCTGTTCCAATGATTACAGAGGAGCTAAAAATAACAAAATGTACCTACCCTGTAGACATGCACACAACAAAAAAATTTGTTTATTTTCGTTTTGTTTTTTTCGTTTCCGTTGATTCGTAACGATTCGTCGGTGTTCGTATTCATAACGATTCGTACATTCGTAAGAGTTATTTTTTCGTTGATTCGTTTTTTCGTTAGTTTAATTTTCGTTTATTCGAAATTCGGACGCATTTGTATTTAATCGTACATTCGTAACATTCGTAGATTCGTAATCTGAGCATAATTCATAATTTTATGTAATGTGTATGCTATTATTACATTTTAATAATTTACAAATCGAAAAAAAAAAAAGTTACGAATCGAAAAAAAAGTTACGAATGTACGAATTTTTTCGTTCAATCCATTCGAAGCACGTTAAGCAGCGCCATTGTAAGGGACACGGAAAATTACCAATTCAACAAAAAAAAATAAGTTACGAATGTACGAATTTTATCGTTCATTTTCGTTGTTCCGGTTTTCGTTTTTCGGATTTTCTTCATCGTACATTCGTTGTTTCTAATTAGTTTTTTTCGGATTTTCGTTTTTTTTCGGATTCGAATGATTCGTTATTCGGATTAGTTCGATTCGAACGATTCGTTCATTCGTATGAAAATGAACGAACGAAAATAACGAAAAAAAACGAAACGAATTGCACATGTCTACTACCCTGTTTCCCCGCAAATAAGACCTGGCGTGATTGTCGGTGATGGCTGCAATATAAGCCCTATCCTGTTTCCCCGAAAATAAGCCCTACCCTGAAAATAAGACCTAACTAGGGCTTATTTGGTGGTTAGGGCTTATATTGCAGCCATCACCGACAATCACGCTAGGTCTTATTTTCGGGGGAAACGGGGTATCTTCCCAGAAACTTACCTAGGAGGGTGCGACACACATAACAGAAGCAGAAAAAAAAAATGGAAGAAATATGAGTTAAAGAATAAATACCCTTGGGGTAAAAATGAAAAGGACGTGTTCGGGTGGTTCACATACCTGCCTTAATGTCTCCAGCGTCTGCTGCAATTAAACGTGATCAGAAGTTGCAGGAATTGTGAATTATACAACAGATGTCCAAGCCGGTCTGATGGCGGATCTTCCCCCTGTGAATAAACGATTATTATGTACCACTTACCTGCAATCGAAGCCCACGATATCCACGATGTCCCCGCCAGTGGCCGCGTCCATCTTCACCCCTCTTCTTTTCGGGGGCGCCGTGAACTCTGCGGCTCTATGACTGGCCGGAGTTGCGGGAGCCGATGGTCACGGCACGGGCCCTAAAGAAATGGCATGATCGCGCCTCTTTAGTGCGCATGCGCCAGTGACGTTGGCGCTAGTGTATATGGTAAATATCTTCTAAACCATGCCGGTTTAGGAGATATTTCCAGTAGACATGTGCAATTCGTTTCGGTTTTTTTGGGGGTTTTTTGTTTTTTTTTTTTTCGTTATTTTCGTTCGTTCGTTTTCGTACGAATGAACGAATCGTACGAATCCGATTAACGAATCATTCGAATCGAACGAATCTGAAAAACAACGAAAAGTCGAAAAAAACGAATTAGAAACAACGAATGTACTAATGAAGAAAATCCGAAAAACGAAAACGAACAAAAAAATTCGTAACTTTTTTTTTTTTGTTGAATTGTTCATTTCCGTGTCCCTTACAATGGCGCTGCTAAATGTGCTTCGAATGGATTGAACAAAAAAATTTGTACATTCGTAACTTTTTCTCGATTCGTAACTTTTTTTTTTTTTTTTTGATTTTGTCATTTTCCATGTCTCTATTGAACAAAAAAATTCGTACATTCGTAACTTTTTTTTTTTCGATTCGCAACTTTTTTTTTTCGATTCGTAACTTTTTTTTTCGATTCGTAAATTATTAAAATGTAATAATAGCATACACATTACATAAAATTATGAATTATGCTCAGATTACGAATCTACGAATGTTACGAATGTATGAATAAATACGAAATGCGTCCGAAAATTAAACTAACGAAAAAACGAATCAACGAAAAAATAACTTACGAATGTACGAATCGTTACGAATCAACGGAAACAAAAAAAAAAACGAATTTTTTTTCGGAAACGAAAAAAACGAAACGAAAATAAACAAATTTTTTTGTTGTGCACATGTCTAATTTCCAGTACCTACAGGCATGGGCGTCCGCAGATAGAGGCAAGGGGGGTCAAGTGCCCCCCCCTGGAATCGGGGCCGCTGTCAGCTATGAGCTCTGGAACTTTTTTTTTTTTTTTAAAGAACAGCTGAGCGAGAAGCGCGGCTGTACAGTGAACAGAAGGAGGGGCTGGCTGAGAAAATGTGTACTTGTAGCAGGGAGGGTCGGAGGAGCAAATAACCATCATGCAGCACACAGTGTAACCCCCCCCCCCCCCCCCCGCAGCCCGCCACATTTAAATGTACACAGGTGCTGGATCGGGGATGAGTGGGGGCGTCGGGAGGGAGATACACAGTACCTGAAGCCGAGGAGATGGAGGATGGTATGACCACAGCAAAACCAATCCTGCAGCACACAGAGTAATGTCACATATAATGCTGGCCGGCCGGTGTCATCCAGAAATCTATGCCTTGTCTGTGTGCAGGTTACTGATCAGCCTCCTCTCCCTCTGGCTCTGTACTCCTCTTTTTTTAGCTTCCTAACCTGCTGATAAGATCTCTGGGAGACGCTGCAGCCAGCAGCATTCTGTGTCCAGTGAGGGGTCACATGTTTGGCTGTTAACTATTTCAGCTCAGCTATTTAGCCAGAGCTCTGTGTGTGCTGCAGTTTGATGTTTTTTGGATGATTTATTGCTGATTCAGGCTAGAAGCTTCACAGACTCATTAACTGTTTACTGTTCTCCACTAATCCTGACCAGATCACTGTAAGACCATTTGAATTTTGGAAATTGGATGTGTTGCTGTCTTCTGGCACTTGGCTGTACTTTAAAAGGAGGATTACTAACTTGATCTTGAAGAGCTGCTTTAAGTAGAGTGGCGCAGCCCTACTATACGCTTTTACACTGAGTTCAGCCATACATCCATTCTCTGACCCCCTCCTGTATTAGGTCTGCAGTCTCTGCCCATCTCCTGTGCTATGTCTGCAGTCTCTGACCCTCTCCTGTATTAGGTCTGCAGTCTCTGACCCTCTCCTGTGCTATGTCTGCAGTCTCTGACCCTCTACTGTATCATGTCTGCAGTCTCGGACCCTCTCCTGTGCTATGTCTGCAGTCTCTGACCCTCTCCTGTGCTATGTCTGCAGTCTCTGACCCTCTCCTGTGCTATGTCTGCAGTCTCGGACCCTCTCCTGTGCTATGTCTGCAGTCTCGGACCCTCTCCTGTGCTATGTCTGCAGTCTCGGACCCTCTCCTGTGCTATGTCTGCAGTCTCGGACCCTCTCCTGTGCTATGTCTGCAGTCTCGGACCCTCTCCTGTGCTATGTCTGCAGTCTCGGACCCTCTCCTGTGCTATGTCTGCAGTCTCGGACCCTCTCCTGTGCTATGTCTGCAGTCTCGGACCCTCTCCTGTGCTATGTCTGCAGTCTCTGACCCTCTCCTGTGCTATGTCTGCAGTCTCTGACCCTCTCCTGTATCATGTCTGCAGTCTCTGACCCTCTCCTGTATCATGTCTGCAGTCTCTGACCCTCTCCTGTATCATGTCTGCAGTCTCTGACCCTCTCCTGTATCATGGCTGCAGTCTCTGACCCTCTCCTGTATCATGGCTGCAGTCTCTGACCCTCTCCTGTATCATGGCTGCAGTCTCTGACCCTCTCCTGTAGTATGGCTGCAGCCTCTGACCCTCTCCTGTAGTATGGCTGCAGCCTCTGACCCTCTCCTGTAGTATGGCTGCAGCCTCTGACCCTCTCTTGTAGTATGGCTGCAGCCTCTGACCCTCTCTTGTAGTATGGCTGCAGCCTCTGACCCTCTCCTGTATCATGTCTGCAGTCTCTGACCCTCTCCTGTATCATGTCTGCAGTCTCTGACCCTCTCCTGTATCATGTCTGCAGTCTCTGACCCTCTCCTGTATCATGTCTGCAGTCTCTGACCCTCTCCTGTATCATGGCTGCAGTCTCTGACCCTCTCCTGTATCATGGCTGCAGTCTCTGACCCTCTCCTGTATCATGGCTGCAGTCTCTGACCCTCTCCTGTAGTATGGCTGCAGCCTCTGACCCTCTCCTGTAGTATGGCTGCAGCCTCTGACCCTCTCCTGTAGTATGGCTGCAGCCTCTGACCCTCTCTTGTAGTATGGCTGCAGCCTCTGACCCTCTCTTGTAGTATGGCTGCAGCCTCTGACCCTCTCCTGTATCATGGCTGCAGTCTCTGACCCTCTCCTGTAGCATGGCTGCAGTCTCTGACCCTCTCCTGTAGCATGGCTGCAGTCTCTGACCCTCTCCTGTAGCATGGCTGCAGTCTCTGACCCTCTCCTGTAGTATGGCTGCAGTCTCTGACCGTCTCTTGTAATGTGTCTTGCACATATACAAAAATTACATTTTAAATCCTGCAAGGCTATTTAAAAACACCTGAATATATTCAAAAACTATGGGGATTTGGTCACACTATATGGCAGCCCACTTACTGCGTCAAAGTACCCCTTAATTAGTGGGTCCTACACTGGTAAAAGAATGAAAGATCCTGCGTCTCAACCATTGGAGATGCATTCCCCTTTTATCATCTTTATGCTATTGTGCCCATATAACTGCTTTTGAGGCACACCAGCATCTATATGGGCACAAAAGCAGCTATATGGGCACAACCGCATAAAGATGCTATTGTGTCCATACAGATTTTAAAATCCCCACTGTCTTAAGCCAATGCTGCACCATGCAGGTGTATTTTTTATTTATTTTTGTAATTGATTGATTGCCTAATTGTATGTTTATTTATACCTTTACTTGCTGTGGTCGCTCGCAGCATATTTTGCATGGTTTTGCATGTGGCTCAGATCACCACAGCAAAACCAGGTACACTCTCTACCCCAAAAAGTGCCAAATGTGGCAGTGGAAGGGGGGAGGGTGCAAACAAGTGGTGCTTCCCCTTTTGGGTGGAGCTCTGCTTTAACACTGCCACAAGCCACCAATAGGGAGGGTAGATTGAAAGTAGAATTCCAGCTTGCGCTAGCCTTAAAAACTGCCCCCCGTCCCCTTACCCCTAACACCTATGCAGACTAACCTATTTTCAGACTGTTCCAATCTGGTCATGTTATCTCACCTGTGTGATCCAGCAGTGTATGCAGGTGAGAGGAGGGAGCACCAATAACAACTGTGACATGGGAACCTATGGGTGACATCACCTCATCAGGCTTTATCAGCCGTCACCAAGCGCTTTCTCCCCTGCAGCCGCTGTTGACTGACACAGGTAAGATCACACGACCAGACCTTAAAATGATGCCCCCCCCTGAAAAAAGTTCTGCGGACGCCCATGCCTACAGGTAAGCCTTATTATAGGTATGTAAGGGTTTACAACCACTTTAAAGAGGAACTGCAGTCTGCTGACATAATTTGTAATAAAAAAAAAACATCTTTGCCATTCTGAAGCTTCCCTCCAACCACTTTGCATATTATTTTATATATACTGTCATTCTGTACTTGCCAAATATGCTGCAGAAATCTCCCTCCACTGAGTCTGGCTGCAGCCATTTTAACTGTGGGCAGCTGAAGCTGCTGCCTGTTCACTTCCTGGATTCACACAGAGGCAAGCCTCCAGCCCTGCAGCTCTCATTGACCCTCTTATGACTCACCCCCCCTCCTTTCCTGGCAAACTCTCAGGAGAGAGAGAGAGCTGTGTATGATGTCATAAGCCTAGGACTAATGACCAGACACGAAGCAGGATGTGGGCTGTATAAGGTACGGTATATAAAACATATGCAAAGATAAAACTCAGCATTGACAGCGCTAATATCTAAAATGAATAAGTGCAATAATAAAACCTAAAGTGGGCCATGAACATAGAAAACACATGAGGTGAGCTTAATAAAAAGTCCATGCAATAGTCCTTAAAGCCGTGTAAGGTGCCGAAATATCATCAGAAATATGAGACCGCAAAGGGTCCTATCCTGAATCCCGTCACCAATCCACCGCGTGAGAACCCCTGTGGTGATGCTCTCACCGCAATGATGAAAAAGATGAGCCTGATATCTCCAAAAAAGAAATTAAACTCTCTTACAAGGGTTACCAGAGATGAGTCCTGTACCAACCCAGCTCAAAGATTCACCATAAAAAACACAAGGGAGTGCTCTGCATAGCGCAATACTGTCATTTAATTGAAGACTCAACCCCCGCATACATAATGTACTCACAAGATAAATAAATAAAAACAGCGTATCTGAATAAAGCCTGTACAACACTCCGTAACGTCAGCTCACCACTTCCTGGGATTCCTGAACTGGCTGGCCGCGGGGAGACCCGGGATGACGTACTTTTGTGATTGACAAGAGAGGGCCCTCCGGCGAAGCCGTGATGACGAAACGCGTTAGGGATGACCACGCGGCTCTTTTGTTTGATTGGTGATGGGATTCAGAATAGGATCCTTTGCGGTCTGATATTTCTGATATTTCGGCACCTTACACGACTTTAAAGTGGTTGTAAACCCTTACAAACCACTTTGGCCTACAGGTAAGCCTAGATTAAGGCTTACCTGTAGGTCCAATAAATATCTCCTAAACCTACACAGTTTAGGAGATATTTAGAAAAGACAAAGGCATCGCTGTCTACGGCGCATGCCGGGTTCACGGCGATATGCCGCTTTCCTGCGCATGCGCGGGAGTGACGTCATCGCCGCTCCAGCGAATGACCGCGCTGGAGCGGCGAGACCCGGAAGTCACTCTGGGTTTGATGGCGATGCAGAACATCGTGGATGAGGACCGCTTCGGGGGCTTAGTTTTCAGGTAAGTCATTCATAATGAGCTAGTATGCTATGCATACTAGCTCATTATGCCTTTGCCTTGCTGGGTGTCTTTTTTTTTTTTTTTTTTTAAGAGGCTTTACTTCCTCTTTAACCTCTAGCCGACCGCCCACTGTCTATTGACGGCGGAGCGGTGCGGCTCTTGTGGCGGGACGCCGTCATACGTCTACATTTTGGCCACTAGGGGGCGCGCGCGTGCCCGCCACGTCGCTGGGGACCCGGTGCGCGTGTCCGGCGGCCGCGATGTCCGCCAGGCACCCGCGATTGCCCAGTATCTGAGCAGGACGTGGATCTGTGTATGTAAACACACAGATCCACGTCCTGTCACTGGAGAGGAGACCGATGGTGTGTCCCTTGTACATAGGGACACCGATCGGTCCCCTCCCCCAGTCAGTCCCCTCCCCCCACAGTTAGAATCACTCACATAGGGAACATATTAACCCCTGCAGCGCCCCCTAGTGTTAACCCCTTCCCTGCCAGTCACATTTATACAGTAATCAATGCATTTTTATAGCACGGATCGCTGTATAAATGTGAATGGTCCCAAAAATGTGTCAAAAATGTCCAATATGTCCGCCGCAATGTCGCAGTCATGATAAAAATCGCAGATCGCCGCCATTACTAGTAAAAAAAAAATAATAATAAAAATGCTTTAACCGCTTCCCGACCGCCTCATGTAGATATACGTCAACAGAATGGCACAGGCAGGCAAAAGCACGTACCTGTACGTCCCCTTTAATTTGCCTGCCCGGGGGGCGCTCCGTGACCACGGCCGCGGGACCAGCGGACCCGATCGCCGCTGGTATCCCGCGATCGGGTTACGGAGCTGAAGAACGGGGAGAGGTCTATGTAAACAAACCTCTCCCCGCGCTTCCTACACTGACTGTCAGTGATCGGCGGTTCCCTGTCATCGGGAACGCCGATCAATGACGTCAGACGTACAGCCACGCCCCCCTACTGTAAAAAAACACAACACGTCACACTGACTCCTCCCCGCCCCCTAGTGGTTAACCCCTTCACTACAACTGTCATTTACATAGGAATCAGTGCTATTTAAATAGCAGTGATTGCTGTATAAATGACAAACGTCCCAAAAATGTGTCAAAAATGTCCGATGTGTCCGCCAAAATGTCGCAGTCACAATAAAAATCGCTGATCGCCGCCATTACTAATAAAAAAAAAAATATTAATAAAAATGCTATAAAACTATCCCCTATTTTGTAAACGCTATAACTTTTGCGCAAACTAATCAATAATCGCTAATTGCGATTTTTTTTACCAAAAATATGTAGAAGAATACGTATCGGCCTAAACTGAGGAAAAAAAATGTTTTTTTATATATTTTTTTGGGGATATTTATTATAGCAAAAAGTAAAAAATATTGCATTTTTTTCAAAATTGTCGCTCTATTTTTGTTTATAGCGCAAAAAATAAAAACCGCAGGGGCGATCAAATACCACCAAAAGAAAGCTCTATTTGTTGGAAAAAAAGGACGCCAATTTTGTTTTGGAGCCACGTCGCATGACCGCGCAATTGTTAGTTAAAGCGACGCAGTGCCGAATTGCAAAAAAGGGGCCTGGTCCTTTGGCTGCCAATTGGTCCGGGGCTGAAGTGGTTAAGTCTATCCACTATTTTGTAAACGCTATAACTTTCGCGCAAACCAATCAATATACGCTTATTGCGATTTTTTTTTTTACCAAAAATATGTAGAAGAATACGTATCGGTCTAAACTGAGGAAAAAATTGTGTTTAAAAAAAAAAAAAAAAAAAATTGGATATTTATTATAATAAAAAGTAAAAAATATGTTTTTTCAAACTTATCCCTCTTCTTTTGTTTATAGCGCAAGAAATAAAAACCGCAGAGGTGATCAAATACCACCAAAATAAAGCTCTATCTGTGGGGAAAAATGATAAAAAAATTTATTTGGGTACAGCGTTGCATGACCGCGCAATTGTCATTCAAAATGCGACAGCGCTGAAAGCTGAAAAATGGCCTGGGCAGGAAGGAGGTGTTCGTGCCCGGTAGGCAAGTGGTTAAGGACTATTGCATGGACTTTTTATTAAGCTCACCTCATGTGTTTTCTATGTTCATAACCCACTTTATGTTTTATTATTGCACTTATTCATTTTAGATATTAGCGCTGTTAATGCGGAGTTTTACCTTTGCATACGTTTTATATATTCTATTTTTTATAATAGCTGCTGTAGAGGACGACTTTTATCTATTGAGCACTGGGATTGGTCGCACAGGATTTACTGGCAGAAAAAAAAAAATCTTTTACTATCCAAAGTTAAAACAACAACACGGGCAGAAGATTTAATAGATGGAAAGATGAAAAAAAGTGACTGAAGGTTCCTCTTTAACCACCTTAGACCCGCGCCATAGCCAAATGACGGCTACAGCGCGGATCTAATGTGCCGGGACGACGTCAATAGACGAAGGGCACGCGCGGCGCGTCCTGTGATCCGCGAGTTTGTGAGACTCGCTGGATCACAGATCCGAGTAAGGGGTCGATCCCGACCCCTTACCGCGTGATCAGCTGTCAGCCAATGACAGCTGATCATGTGATAATAACCGAGCCGGTAATCGGCTTTTTTTCCCGCTCGCGCTGACAGCGCGAGGAGGAAAAAAAAAAGCCGATCACCGGCGGCAGTGAGAGGGAGATCAGTCCCTCTCACTGCAATATGCCCAGGGTCCATGGTGCCCACCTCTGCTAATAAAAGTTCCCCCAGTGACATCAGTGTCCCCTACCAGTGCTCATCAGTGTCTCCTATCAGTGCCCATCAGTGCCATCTATCCGTGCCATCCATCCATGCCCATCAGTGCCGACTTATCTGTCCCCACCAGTGCAGCCTATCAGTGCCCACCAGTGCAGCCTATCAGTGCCCACCAGTGCCGCCTCATCAGCGCATATCAATGAAGCAGAAAAATTACCTGTTTGCAAAATTTATAACAAACTATTAAACATGATTTTATTTTATTTTTTAATTTTCCAACTTTTTTAATTTTTTTAGCAAAAAATAAAAACCCCAGCTGTGATTAAATACCACCAAAAGAAAGCTCTATTTGTGGGGAAAAAAATGGTAAAAATGTAATTTGGGTACAGTGTTGTATGACCGCGCAATTGTCATTCCAAGTGCGTCAGCGCTGAAAGCTGAAAATTGGTCTGGGCAGGAGGGGGGTTTAAGTGCCCAGTAATCAGGTGGTTAAAGGGCCAATATACAATATAAATAGTCAACCGACTAAATCTAATAGTAAAATGTAGAATCTCTTCCTGTGAAATAGAATTTAGCTGACATGTAATCTTGGCTAATGAATTAGGCAATGACAGAAGGACGGCGGGAAAAACATCATTTCGATGAGAGGGAAGGGACGGCGGCTCTGCCCGGCGGGGTGTCAGGTTATCCGCACTGGGAAAATCTTTAGTCCCATTCATTTTTAATTAACAGTTACTAGTTTGCAGCTCATCAGCAGGATTGCTACCCGCTGAGAGTGAAGCCATTGGCACCTTTGCTTTCAGCTCGGGGAAATCTTAAAATGATTATTTCCTAGGAGCCGCCACATGCACGCCAGCCGCAAAGCTCTGCCAGCCGTTCTGGGTTTGTTTTTTTCTAAAGGGTAACTCTACTTTTGTGAAAAACAAAAAAAAATTGCAAATAAAAAAAATATATATTTACGGTAAAACCTTGGATTGCGAGAATAATTCGTTCCGGAAACATGCTTGTAATCCAAAGCACTTGTATATCAAAGCAAATTTCCCCATAAGAAATAATGGAAACTGAGATGATTCATTCCACAACCATTTATTCCTTGGTCCTTCAGTTTATAGTCCATATAAAAAAAAGTAGACATGTGCACAACAAAAAAATTTGTTTATTTTCGTTTCGTTTTTTTCGTTTCCGAAAAAAATTCGTTTTTTTTCGTTTTGTTTTTTTTCGTTTCGGTTGATTCGTAACGATTCGTACATTCGTAAGAGTTATTTTTTCGTTGATTAGTTTGTTCGTTAGTTTAATTTTCGGACGCATTTGTATTTATTCGTAGCATTCGTAGATTCGTAATCGGAGCATAATTCATAATTTTATGTAATGTGTATGCTATTATTACATTTTAATAATTTACAAATCGAAAAAAAAAGTTACGAATCGAAAAAAAAGTTACGAATCGAAAAAAAAGTTACGAATGTACGAATTTTTTTGTTCAATAGAGACACGGAAAATTACAAATCGAAAAAAAAAAAAAAAAGTTACGAATCGAAAAAAAAGTTACGAATGTACGAATTTTTTTTGTTCAATAGAGACACGGAAAATTACAAATCGAAAAAAAAAAAAAAAAGTTACGAATCGAAAAAAAAGTTACGAATCGAAAAAAAAGTTACGAATGTACGAATTTTTTTGTTCAATAGAGACACGGAAAATTACAAATCGAAAAAAATAAATAAAAGTTACGAATCGAAAAAAAAGTTACGAATCGAAAAAAAAAGTTACAAATAGAAAAAAAAAGTTACGAATCGAAAAAAAAGTTACGAATGTACGAATTTTTTTTTGTTCAATCCATTCGAAGCACGTTTAGCAGCGCCATTGTAAGGGACACGGAAAATTACCAATTCAACAAAAAAAAAAAGTTACGAATGTACAAATTTTTTCGTTCGTTTTCATTTTTCAGATTTTCTTCATTAGTACATTCGTTGTTTCTAATTGTTTTTTTTTCGGATTTTCGTTGTTTTTCGGATTCGTTCGATTCGTAACGATTTGTTATTCGGATTCGTTCGATTCGAATGATTCGTTAATCGGATTCGTACGATTCGTAACGATTTGTTATTCGGATTCGTTCGATTCGAATGATTCGTTAATCGGATTCGTACGATTCGTAACGATTCGTTATTCGGATTCGTACGATTCGAATGATTCGTTCATTCGTACGAAAACGAACGAACGAAAAAAACCCGAAAAAAACTAAAAAAAACAAAACGAATTGCACATGTCTAAAAAAAAGATTATGGCAAGGGTCTCAAACTGGCGGCCCTCCAGCTGTTGCGAAACTACAAGTCCCATCCTGCCTCTGCCTGTGGGAGTCATGCTTGTAACTGTCAGCCTTGCAATGCCTCATGGGACTTGTAGTTTCAGCGGAGACCCCTGGATTATAGCGATGTGATTGGTTGTGCAACCATAAAATGTCCATCCACAAATGGAAGCCTCTACAAGGGGATCGGAAGCAAAATCCAGCAGGAGGTACTGAGTATAAAAGAGAAGAGAGGGCGCCTCTAAGTGTAGCAATATGTTGCTAAATGTTGTACATTCATTTACTGTAACTATATTGCTACACTTAGAGGTGCCTCTCTTCTCTTTTATACTTAGTTGTGATGTTCTGCCAAAAACTGTCCCCCCATTGGATAGTGTCCGCCCCTTACTGCGCAGGCGCATCGCTTGCGCAGTACGGTTGGACAAGGAGACTCCGAAAGTCTCCGAAGATGAACGGTGGCTGTGCACTGAGTCCAGGTGCAAGCCCCACCATCCAAGTGAACATACGGCAGCACTAAGTAACAGGGCCCCTCGCGGGCTCGCTGCGCTTCGGGTGCGGCCTTGCTTTGCTCGGCAATTTTTTATTCTAACTAGACATGTGCACAACAAAAAAATTTGTTTATTTTTGTTTCGTTTTTTTCGTTTCCGAAATTTTTTTTTTATTTTCGTTTCGTTTTTTTCGTTTCCGTTGATTCGTAACGATTCGTAAATTCGTACGTCGTCGGTGTTCGTATTCGTAAAGATTCGTATTTTCGTAAGAGTTATTTTTTCGTTGATTTCTTTTTTCGTTAGTTTAATTTTCGTTTATTCGAAATTCGGACGCATTTGTATTTATTCGTACATTCGTAAACGGAGCATAATTCATAATTTTATGTAATGTGTATGCTATTATTACATTTTAAGAGACACGGAAAATTACAAATCGAAAAAAAAAAAGTTACGAATGTACGAATTTTTTCGTTCAATACATTTGAAGCACGCTAAGCAGCGCTATTGTAAGAGACACGAAAAATTACGAATCGAAAAAAAAAAAAAAAGTTACGAATGTACGAATTTTTTCATTCAATCTATTCGAAGCACGTTAAGCAGCGCCATTGTAAGAGACACGGAAAATTACCAATCCAACAAAAAAAAGAAAGTTACGAATGTACAAATTTTTTCGTTCATTTTCATTTTCGTTGTCCCTGTTTTCGTTTTTCGGATTTTCTTCATTCGTACATTCGTTGTTTCTAATTAGTTTTTTTCGGATTTTCGTTATTTTCGGATTTGTTCGATTCGTTAAAATTTTTAGCGAATCGTTCGTTCATTCGTACGAAAACGAAAAACGAAAAAAACAAAAACGAATTGCACATGTCTAATTCTAACTCTATGTCCACTTGGATGGTGGGGCTTGAACCTGTCAGCCGCCGTTCATCTTCCGAGTTTATCGGCGTCTCCTTGTCCTCCGTACTGCGCAAGCGCAGTACAGGGCGGACACTATCCGACGGGGGACAGTATTCGACACAACAGTGGCAATAACGCTACTTGTATATCAAGTCAAAAGTTATTAAAATGTTTTGCTTGTCTTGCAAAACACTCTCAAACCAAGGTTTTACATAACCTATGGCAGTGATGGCGAACCTTTTTGAGCCCGAGTGCCCAAACTGAAATAAATACATTGGTTTTGTGTAGCAAAGTGCCAACACAGCAATTCGCGAGAGAGGGGGGCTGAGCGAAAGAGAAGGCTTGTGTGAGAAAGAGAGGGGGGTTGTGAGAGAGAGAGGGGGGAGAGAGAGAGAGAGAGAGAGAGATAGAGAGGACAGTAAGAGTGAGGGGTGTGAGAGAGATGCTGAGAGGGAGGGGGGGCTGAGAGAGAGGGGGGGCAGAGAGAGAGGGGGGCAGAGAGAGAGGGGGCAGAGAGAGAGGTGTGTGAGAGATATGCTGAAAGAGAGAGGGAAAAGAAAGAGAGAGAGAGAGAGAGAGAGAGAGGGGCTGAGAGAGAGGGAAGGGGGACAGAGAGAGAGAGAGGGATGTGAGAGATATGCTGATAGAGAGGGGGAACAGAGAGAGGGGGGGGGCTGAGAGAGAGGGATGGGGGCTGAGAGAGAGAGGGAGATGGGACAGAGAGAGAGAGGGAGATGGGACAGAGAGAGAGAGAGGGAGAGGGGACAGAGAGAGAGGGGTGTGAGAGAGATGTTGAGAGAGAGGGGCAACAGAAAGAGGGAGAGGGGCTGAGAGAGAAGGGTGTGAGAGAAATGCTGCGAGAGAGGTGAGCTGAGAGAGAGAGGTGGAACAGAGAGGGAGAGGGGACAGAGAGAGAGCGAGAGAGAGATGGGGACAGAGAGAGAGAGGGGTGTGAGAGAGGGGGAACAGAGAAAGAGAAGGGGGACAGAGAGAAAAGAGGGACAGAGAGAGATGCTGAGAGAGAGGGGGAACAGATAGAGCGGGACACAAAGAGGGGGGGACAGAAAAAGAGGGAGGGGGGCTGAGAGGAGAGAGAGAGACCTCTAGCTCTGTCCTGGACCCTCTCGTGTGCCCACAGAGATGGCTCTGCGCGCCAGCTGTGGCACACGTGCCATAGGTTCGCCATCACTGACCTATGGCATTATAACTTATACAATTGCTACACAAAAGCCATGTCATAATTTAAAGGGCAACTCCACTTTCTTGGGGGAAAAAAAAATAGCAAATAAAGAAAAAATAAAATAGCGCATATAATTGCGACACTAATCATATTGTAATGAAATATTATGAAAACTCACCTTTCCTTATCAATCTGCAGCCGCTGTCATTTTCTGAGAATGCAAAGCAATATGGCTACCTGGAGTAGTTCTGTACACAGAGTGTGTACTGACCACTCCCCAGAAACATCATTTCCTGCTTGTGTGATTGGCTCACCAAATTTTCCCAGAAGTCTGCCTAAGATACAAGTCAGATTTCAGGCATCCCCTGCAACAAAAATGTCATGAGATACTTTCAATAGGAGCCCGCCTAAAAGGGATGGTGGCCCAGCAGATTTCCTCATTAGTGCCCTGCAGCTGCACACCTGACAGTTAATTATGAAACCACTCCCATTAGACCCACTAGAGCAGTGATGGCGAACCTCGGCACCTCAGATGTTTAGAAACTACATTTCCCATGATGCTCATGCACTCTGCAGTGTAGTTGAGCATCATGGGAAATGTAGTTCCAAAACATCTGGGGTGCCGAGGTTCGCCATCACTGCTCTAGTGGGTCTAATGGGAGTGGTTTTTAGAGAAACCCACGTGGATTACTTCAGAATAAAAAAAAGGTCGGAATCTTCAGCAAAGGTTGTTATAATCCTTGCAATGTACTTGGGTCCCCGAGTTACGAACTCGTTAGGGACTGCCCGCCTGTACTTAAGTCGGAAATGTTCGTAAGTCGGCCGCGCATGCGCAGACCAACAAATACGGACATTTCCGGACATTTCCAAATGTTCCATCTAATGGCGTTCTGCGCATGCGCGGCAAATTACGGACATTTCCGAAGTTTGCCGGCATTTTCCGAGGCTCCGTATGGCCGCGCATGCGCAGAACGGCCGGAGGACGGCAAAAAATGGCGGAGGGTCCCCGCAGCGCCCCGTAGGGGATGTTCGTAGGTCGGGGACCCCCTGTACAGAGATCACCCAGAGGGGAATGTTTTTTTTTTTTTTGGAGTTACACTTTAACCACTTCAATACCGGCCCATTTTACACCCTTCCTTACCAGAGCACTTTTTGCGATTCGGCACTGCGTCGCTTTAACAATTGCGCAGTCGTGCGACGTTACACCCAAACAAAATTGACGTCCTTTTTTTCCCACAAATAGAGCTTTCTTTTGGTGGTATTTGATCGCCCCTGCGGTTTTTATTTTTTGCGCTATAAACAAAAGAAGAGCGACAATTTTGAAAAAAAAACACAATATTTTTACTTTTTGCTATAATAAATATCCCATTTTTTTTAAAAAAAAATTTTTTTTACTCAGTTTAGGCCGATACGTATTCTTCTACATATTTTTGGTAAAAAAAATCGCAATAAGCGTATATTGATCGGTTTGCGCAAAAGTTATAGCGTCTACAAAATAGGGGATAGATTTATGCATTTTTTTTTTTTTTTTTTACTAGTAATGGCGGCGATCTGCGATTTTTTTTCGTGACTGCGACATTGAGGCGGACACTTCGGACACTTTTGACACATTTTTGGAACCATTCACATTTACACAGCGATCGTTGCTATAAAATTGCATTGATTACTGTGTAAATGTGACTGGCAGGGAAGGGGTTAACACTAGGGGGCGCTGCAGGGGTTAATATGTTCCTTATAGGAGTGATTCTAACTGTGGGGGGAGGGCACTCACAAGGGGAGGAGACCGATCCTCCGTACTGGGATCACATGATCGGTCTCCTCTCCCGCTGACAGGACATGGAGCTGTGTGTTTACACACACAGCTCCACGGTCCTGCGCGGTCCCGTTGTTTTAACGGGCAATCACGGGTGCCCGGCGGACATCGCGGCCGCCGGGCTCTCGCCCCGGGTCCCGAGCGATGCCGCGCGCGCACGCCCCCCAGGCGGCCGGGAAGGAGAGGACGTCATATGACGCCCACCCAGGATGGGAGATCCACCTGCTGGGCGTCATATGACTATACGCGGGTAGGGAAGTGGTTAAGGTTATGAAAAAATTTACCTTTCCTTACCCATCTGCAGCCGCTGTAATCTGTAAAATGCAATATGGCAACCTGGAGGCCTCCAAAAACGTCAATTTCCTGCTTGGGTGAAGAACTCTGCATTAAGATACAAGTCGGGTTGTAGGCATCTTCTGCAATAAGAATTTTCTTGTTCTTTTTCGTGAGATACTCCCCAAGGGTTGCTCACTTCTAAAGGGATGCAGACCCTGCAACTTTTCTCATTAGAACCCCAAAAGTGACACACGAGTTGACAAAGAAATGTTTTGAAAGTTTGGGGTTTAATTTACAGGCAAGAAAAATGGGAATACAATTCACCATTAATGTCACTTTCAAGGACACCGTATTTTATTATTTTTTACCTGGAAAGGGAACACTTTTTGGAAGCTGGATAGGAAATGCACAATTAAAAGATATAGTGGATAAAGGGAAAATGAGATCATTACAGGAATTAAAGTGGAAGTAAACCCCCCTATCGTTTTCAGCCATGGAAGCTGCCATCTTTGCCTCTGTTTAATCTTCAACTGCCACAGTGCTGCACATGTGATCCGTTATGACACCAGCCATTGGATGGTTTGACTGTTTGGTTGAGAGCACAGCCAATGTGCAGTTAGCATTCACGGCATGCCTTTTTTTTTTTTTAACTGTCAAATCGATGGGTTTACTTCCGCTTTAAAGCACAAAAGTGATCTGATAAGGATAAATGAATGGATTTATTTACAGCTGAAGCATTTTGTGATTACATTACCACAGCCAATTAGAGCAGAGGAGAATTTGAACCCTATGAAATGACAACTGTGAAACATGTGAAAGTAAAGGAGCGCCCGGTATCCAGTAAAGGTAGGTATAAAAGGTATTTTTATTTGAAATATGAGCAATAGAAAGAGGCCAACGCATTTCGGGAGACTAAGGACCCCCACTTCATCAGGGCGGACCGCTAGATGTCCAAAACGCTGGCTGTGAAACATGGAATATCTCAGATCTATAAAATACTCACGGCTGGAAAAGCCTCCATTCACTGGAAAATGGGAGGGGGGGGGGGGGGGGGGGGTTGGGCACACGTTTGGATGAGCAACAACTAGTTAAAGTGATGGGAGCGGTGCGCAATTACGTGCCTAGTGAGGTGGTACAGAACACCTGAGAAGGCCCAAAAATACCAAAAATAAAATAAATCTCCACTATGCTCTAAAAATAAAAGTAGTACTGGCAAGATATACAATATTATATAAGGGAAATTAGGGGGGGGGGGGGGGGGAGATGCCAAATGACCCATGGACATGTTTACTTTAGAACACATGTAGTACAAAAAAAAAAAAAAAAAAAAACAATATAAGAGAACTATGATTTCATATCTATTGAATGCAGCAAAAGGAGTAATACCTAAAAAATGTTTAAAAAAAAATGGCTGGACCCGGAAAATCCCACCATAAAAGAATGGTTTGAAAGAATAAAATATATATTTAAAATGGAATATCTTAGCAGTAGTGGTCAGGGTCAGGTGGAAAGATTTCATAGTATATGAAAAAAATGGACAGATTTCAAGAAAACAAGGAAATATGCAGAGAAATGGACGGAGTAGGTAGTGGAGGGGAAGGGGAGTTATGGAGAAATGGAGGCAGAGAGGAGGGGTGGAGGAAACAAATGGAGGAGAAAGGGGAGGGGAGGTTTATTATATATATATATATATATATATATATATATATATATATATATATATATATAGAGAAGGTTGTGTGGTCAAGACCAGAATCAGTTTAGTGTGTGTGGCACCAACATCCCTTCTATGTATACAGAAAACAAAGTTTGGGAGGTATGGGACTTTACAGGTGCACTTCAATATAAATGCATAAACCACAGTTATTAAAAAAAATATATATAATTTTTATTAAATGAGAATATGATAAAACAATACATACAATACATCCGTGTCCAGTTGTATATAAAAGGACGTTTATATTTGGTGTCCCTGGGAGCCTCACACTGCTAATGACGGATAACAGACTGCATCGGTGATACCTGTGAATGGTTGCAGGACCCCCTCCCTTCCTTAGGAGTCTTTTGACCCACGGATAGTGTCCTTTGACCCACGGATGGTGTCCTTTGACCCACGGATGGTGTCCTTTGACCCACGGATGGTGTCCTTTGACCCACGGATGGTGTCCTTTGACCCACGGATGGTGTCCTTTGAAACTGAGGCAGAACTACAGGGTTGACTGCCGTACTGGTCAGACACCTGATGCCGTCTGATGTGTCTCTAGGCTCCCAGTCTGTTTTACCCAAAAGGAAGTTTCTCAAGTCACGCGCTTTTTAGTTTAACTTCATCTACCCATACACCTTTCCTACAGGAGATCCGGCACATTTGGGCGATTATCTGATTGTTCGGTTGCATGGGACTGTTGGACCTTACTCCTCTTTCATCTTCTTGGCCATAACCTGGTTCCCACGCTCAAATCATTGAGTAGATGAAATTCCAAGTTTTTTTCCTGAAGAAGCCGCCAGACGAAACGTGTATCAATATAAACGTGGATACAGCAATTGAACATCAGTAAACGTGTCTTTATATACAACTTAAAGAGGAAGTAAAGGCAATTAAAAAAAAAAAAAAAAAAAAATGCACTCAGCAAGGCAAAGGCATAATAAGCTAGTATGCATAGCATACTAGCTTATTATGAATAACTTACCTAAGAACGCAGCCCCCGAAGCGGTCCTCCGTCTTCATCTTCACCGCTGCCATGTATCCCGGAGTGACTTCCGGGTCTCGCTGCTCCGGCGTTGTGATTCGCCGGAGCCACGATGACATCACTCCCGCACATGCGCACAGGAGCCGCCTCGAGCGGCATATTGCCGCTATCTAAGGCATGCTCAGTGCGCCTGCGCGCCGCTGTCTACGGCGCATGCGCCGTAGACAGCGGTGCCTGTCTTTTAGCAAATATCTCCTAAATAGTGTAAGTTTAGGAGATATTTCTTGGGCTTACCTGTAGGTCAAAGTGGTTTGTAAGGGTTTACAACCACTTTAAATGTCATTTTTGTATGTGCGCGCTATAATCTATTTTGTACTTATATACAACTAGACACGGTAGTATTGTATGTAATGTTTTTATGATATTCTCATTTAATAAAAAATTATATATATATATATTTTTTTTATAACTGTGGTTTATGCATTCATATTGAAGTGCACCTGTAAAGTCCCATACCTCCCAAACTTTGTTTTATTTATTGTATATATGTTATGATTAATATCACTTTTTCAAAGTGTTGATATTTGTTGTTTTTACATATAAAACCAAATCAAGTTTAAATAATTAAAAAAAAAGAACCCCAAAAGTGTATCACCATGAACCAGACCCTGCCATTCAGAATTACTGGTCTAACAAAGGGCTATTCCTTCAGAGTGGGAACTGGTAATAATCTGCAGAGTTTATCCTCTCCCTTCTCCCATGCCTTTTCCCATCCTTGACACTTTCCCGCACTTTCTTTATACCACTTGCACAATCTCTGCACTACTTTAAGCATCTATCAATCCTATTTTGACTTCACATTCTTCATGCCTCTTCTTGGTCAGTAAAGCCATAGACAGGTAAGTAGCATGTTATAGACAAGATCAACAATGACTTCTACCATTTCACTTCTTCTTCAGCAGACCTCAAGCCTCATAACTGGAGAAATCTTCAATATACAAAAGCTGTACCGAATGTAATGCAAACATGATCACAAGATTTTTTTTTAATTAACCTACATAGGTCGTATAAATGTCACATATTGGTAGAGTAACTCTTCCTCTATAATAACTGTTTCTCTATAGCAGCTTTTCTCAACCTTTTTTTCCCTTGAAATAATGTTCAGGTCTTGGGGAACCCCTACTTAAACCAATTAATTGGGGGTTCTTTTTCATTGCTGGTAAACAATGAATTCCAAGCAGAAGCAATGTGCCGTTGTTGAGTTATTGATGGAGGAGGCATGGGCGTAGCATAAGGGGTTGCAAGGGGTCACAATCGCAACCCCGTCCCGCAGCCTCCCTGTCATATTATCATATCCTCCACAAAGTCCAGCTCTGATCTGCCCTAGGGCCCCACAGCCACGCTCCAGTACTGGGCTTCTGCTTTGCCTTCCACAGTCCGCACCCCTCTGTTCCCATTGGCTGGAGAGAAGCTGTGACCCATTTCCTGAATGGAGAGGAGGACGAGGTGAGAACAGCCCAGGATGGGGAAAGTGTCTGTGCTGTGTGCTGGCAACATGGAATGGTAGCCGAGCTCAGCGAGGCAAGAGGAGGAGAGCGCCGGTCCTGCAGCCACGATGGGACCGATGTCACTGGTGAGGTGTGACACTGCTCAGTGTCTCCTAGTCACCAGCTGGGATTCTCTGCCCTCCCCCCACCCGGGGATGTCTACTTACTCCACTTCCCTGACAACTGGGGGAACTACACGCACCTCCGGGAGGTGACCTTCCCCCAACACCTGCCAACACTGACCGAGAAAACTTCAGAAATTGCTAAAACAAATCCCTTAACACCTCGCTGGGGGCCCCTGAAGGGCTGCAGGCTCCAAATTTTGTGTCACATGGCTTTGCCCTCCTAGATTTATGTTCCCCCCCCCCTCCCCCAAAGCCCCCTGACCATCACCCCCTCCACCCTGCACGCTATGCCCGGCTGCTGAGCTCCTTTCCCATTACAGCACTCTATACGGTTCCCCCTCCACATGGCTGAAATCACATTCCTTTACAACACAGCCAGTCAGCCACGATCTGCACAGGGGTGTATCTGCCCACTGCAACTACACTGCCATCCTGACCAGAGAATTTCACAGGTCAGAAGGGCAACATAAAAGCCAGATACACCCTGTGAAGACTGACAGGCTGTGTGCAAAGGAATGCGATTTCAGCCCTGTGTAGTGTGGGGGAGCTGTATACAGTGCTGGGATGGGAAAGAGCTCTGGCAAGTGAAAGGGATCCCTGTCCTCTGATTCTCCAGCGGTAATTCCTGTCCTCCGATGTAAAGAGGAACTCTGGGAACCCAAAACTCTTAAAGCGGAAGTAAACCCATCGATTTAACAGTTTAAAAAAAAAAGGCATGCCGGGAATGCTAACTGCACATTGGCTGTGCTCTCAACCAAACAGTCAAACCATCCAATGGCTGGTGTCATAACGGATCACATGTGCAGCACTGTGGCAGTTGAAGATTAAACAGAGGCAAAGATGGCAGCTTCCTTCGCTGAAAACGATAGGGGGGTTTACTTCCACTTTAAGCCACTTTGAGTATCTTGGTGTGCAGTGGATGTATCTGCACGCACGTTGGAAGTAGTGGGGGGGGGGGGGGGGGTCCCCACCCCCCCCCCCCCCCCCCCCCCCCGCAGGTCAACTTTTGCATCGGGGCCCACAAGCTTCAAGCTTTGCCTCTGTTAGGAGGGATGCAGGCTGTCCGACGTTCACAGAAGGCTACAGAATGTTTATGGAGATGACACCATTGACATGGGAAATGTCTTGTCATTGGTTACTCTTATCAATGATGTCATCTCCATAAACATTTTGTAACCTTCTTCTGTGGATGTCGGACAGCCTTCATCCCTCCTTCATCAAGAACTCAATGACGGCGCGTTGCTTCTGCTTGAATTCCTTATTTACCTGCAATGAAAAAGAAGAAGTGTTACTATGGAGGAGTTACTCTACCAATCTGAACGGCCTAAGTTAATAAAGTTATGCCCACTTTTGAATTGGTTTCAGGTTTGGCCTTTGTATATATAAAAATTGAGGCCCTATGCCAGCTGCCAAGCACTTGTAATGAAGTTCCAGTGTCCAACGTGGGCACAAAATTTTAGTTAACGTACATACTCTATGTAGCTTGTTCAAATGTCACATGTTGGTATAGTAACTCGTCTTCTTTTCCATTGCAGGCACATAATGGATTCCAAGCAGAAGCAATGTGCCATCATTGAGTTTTTGATGAAGGAGCGGTGCAGGCTAACCGACATCCACAGAAGCCTACTGAATGTTCATACAGGCGACTCTTGTCATTGGCGACTCTTCTTAATGATGTCATCTCCATAAACTTTCTGTAACCTCCTGTGGATGTTGGACAGCCTGCAACCCTCCTTCATCAAAAACTCAATGACGGCCCATTGCTTCCGATTGGAATCCGTTATTTACCTGCAATGGAAAAGAACCCCCAATGAATTGGTTTTAGTAGGGCTTCCCCAAGACCTGAAAATGATTTCAAGGGTTACTCAAGGGTATGAAAAAGTAGAATGAAAAGTTACTTTGGAGCGGATTTTCTCAACCAGGGATCCATGAAACCCTAGGGTTCCTCCATAGGTTGCCATGGGTTCCTTAACAACTTCATTACCCGGCCATAGTCATATGAAGTCCACAAGGTGGATCTCCCATCCTGGGTGGACGTCATATGAAGTCCTACCATTCCCGGCCGCCTGGGGGGCGCCCGCGGCATCGCTCGGGACCCGGTGCGCGTGCCCGGCGGCCGCGATGTCCGCCGGGCACCCGCGATTGCCCAGGAAAACAGCAGGACTGTGGATCTGTGTGTGTAAACACACAGCTCCACCTCCTGTCAGTGGAGAGGAGACCGATGGTGGGTTCCCAGTACAGAGGAACACCGATCGGTCTCCTCCCCTTGTGAGTCCCCTTCCCCCACAGTTAGAATCACTCACATAGGGAACATATTAACCCCTGCAGCGCCCCCTAGTGTTAACCCCTTCCCTGCCAGTCACATTTACACAGTAAGCACTGCAAGATTATAGCAACGATCGCTGTGTAAATGTGAATGGTCCCAAAAATGTGTCAAAAGTGTCCGAAGTGTCCGCCGCAATGTCGCAGTCATGAAAAAAAATCGCAGATCGCCGCCATTACTCGTATTAAAAAAAAAAAAAATGCAATAAATCTATCCCCTATTTTGTAGACGCTATAACTTTTGCGCAAACCGATCTATATACCCTTATTGCAATTTTTTTTTTACCAAAAATATGTAGAAGAATACGTATCGGCCTAAACTGAGTAAAAAAATCGTTTTTTTTTTAAAAAAAATGGGATATTTATTATAGCAAAAAGTAAAAAATTGTTTTTTTTTTCAAAATTGTCGCTCTTCTTTTGTTTATAGCGCAAAAAAATAAAAACCGCAGAGGTGATAAAATACCACCAAAAGAAAGCTCTATTTGTGGGAAAAAAAGGACGTCAATTTTGTTTGGGTGCAACGTCGCACGACCGCGCAATTGTCAGTTAAAGCGACGCAGTGCCGAATCGCAAAAAGTGCTCTGGCAAGGAAGGGGGTAAAATCTCCCGGTGCTGAAGTGGTTAAACAAGGAGCAATTACTACCACTCATATAAGTTGCCACTGAAACCAATGATCTTTTTAGCTATCTGTAAGAGGGGGATTATTCCCGCTGACTACAAATGTAAGGAGCATTCTTACATTACATTTACATCCAGTGAGTAATTTTTAGCAGGGGCTCCCTGTGACCAGAACACTATTTCAAGGGTTCCTCCATATTAAAAAAAGGTTGAGAAAGGCTGCTGTAGAGGAAGAGTAATGCGGCGTACACACGGTTGGAATTTCCGATGGAAACAGTCCGATGGGAGCTTTTCATCGGATTTTCCGACCGTGTGTATGCCCATCGGTCTTTTTCTGTCGGAATTTCCGACGGACTTTGGATTGAGAACCTGTTCTTAATTTTTCCGACGGAAAACCTTTCTATCGGATTTTCCGATCGTGTGTATGCAATTCAGACCCGCAAAATTCCGACGCATGCTCGGAAACAATTAGACGCATGCTCGGAAGCATTAAACTTCCCTTTTATAGTGCTGTTGAACGTGTTTTATGCCGCTGTGTTACTGACCGTCGGAATTTGGTGTGACCGTGTGTAGGCAACCTAGCTTGAGCGGAATTCCCTCGGAATTCCGATGGGAAAACCATCAGAGCTTTTTCCGACGAGAATTCCGACCGTGTGTACGCGGCATTACTCTACCAACATGTAAAATTTGAACTGCCTATGCAAGTTCATTAAAACTTGCATAGTAGGCATATTACCGTGTTTCCCCGAAAGTAAGACAGTGTCTTACTTTCTTTTTATCCCTAAAAGCCCCACTATGTCTTACTTTCGGGGTATGTCTTATATTGGGAAAAAATTGTCGGCTCGGGGCACATCTGGGCATATTATGGGGCACATCAGGAAAAATTATAGGGCACATAGCACATTATGGGGCACATAGCACATCTGGGCACATTATGGGGCACATAGCACATCTGGGCACATTATGGGGCACATAGCACATCTGGGCACATTATGGGGCACATAGCACATCTGGGCACATTATGGGGCACATAGCACATCTGGGCACATTATGGGGCATGGGGCACATTAGGGCATCAGGGCATGGGGCACATTACAGGGCACATCTGGGGATCTTACTTGCGAGCATGCAGAGTAGCGCAGGAAGCGTCTGTCTGTCATACGTTTTCTCTCATGTCACGCTGCTCGCTCCCTGGCGGCCCCTCCTCTCTTCTCGTCTATCCCAGATGATGTCTCAAGCCAATGGGGATTGACGAGAAGAGAGGAGGGGCCGCCGGGGAGCGAGCAGCGCTGAGTGACATGAGAGAAAACGTATGACAGATAGACGCTTCCTGCGCTACTCTGCATGCATCTCATTCGGCTCTGGCGGCGGCTCTGGTCCTGCAAAGGGAACGGCGTTCCCCCTGGACTCGAGCCCTGAAAACGGCGCTGTCTCTTCAGTCGGAGGGGGAGGGCACTGGCCTGGCACCTCCCCCCCCCCCAGGGTGCGGCCCGCACCCCCAGCCCCACTCTTTGTTCCCTTCCATCACTGGAGGCAAATCCCCTGTGTTTCCCCGAAAGTAAGACATATGTCTTACTTTCGGGGTACGGCTTATATTAGCTGACCCCTCTGAAACTCCCGATACGTCTTACAATCGGGGGTGTCTTACTATCGGGGAAACACGGTATATACCATACAGTGCCGGGACGAGGTCATCAAGAGCCCAGGGCAAAGATGCCAAACTGCGCCCCCCCCCCCCACCGCCCCCCGTCCCGCCCCGCTCATGATGTGCAAGCTTAGGAGATCCTACACCCAGCTGTCATTCGCTTTTAAAAATTATTTTTGCCGCTGTCACTACTTCTGTCAGCTTTGCAACAGAAGGATGGTGCCCCCTCCCTACAGTAAACCATTGCACCCCCAGGGCAGCCTCCCCTCCCGCCCACCCCCTTGTCCCGACCCTGTTGACCTATTAGGTCTACAATGCTGAGACCTCCCAAAATAAGGACGGACCTCGTAGTGGTGGGCGCAGTTTGTTTATTGAGAACATGAACAGACAAACAAGCACAAACAGGCGGCTTTAACCTTTTGGCAAAATACAGCTACAAAAATTGTAGTATGAGAACGTTGTAGTGGCGGCAGCGGTAATGGTCGCTCTGTTATTCCAGTCATGAAGATGGCAGTTCGGGAATGTGGTCTGTTGTTGTTTTCTTCACACCTGGACCAGCTAATGTTATCTGAAGGGCCAAATAAGTGCATGCAGCTTTGTCAAACAAAAATAACCAGAAAAGATTTTTTAACAAAGTCAAAAAGCTGCATATAAGTTGGTTCCTCGACAACAAAGCCGTTTCCTCGGATAAGAAAGAAACCTTTAAATATCATTGTATCCCCCTTCTGGGTTTCAGTTTTTTTTTTGTTTTGTTTTTTTAACAAGACAAACTCTTCAAGTCTTCAATAAGAAAGTGCAAAAAATGTACAAGGAAATTAAATTCCTTTTTTTTTTTAAAAGAAGTTCATTGGATGGTTTTTGTAGGACGTTAGAAATGTGGTTATATGGCTGTCTCTGGGCGCGATATGCTTCTTAATCTTCAATAAAAATGATATCGTGGGGTCTTCCCTTCCGATCCAACGGCGCTCCGTCCAGGAGGGACTCGATCGACTTCCTGTCCGTGTAACAAGGGTGCGGCCCATTCGAAGCTGCGTGGGGGAGGGGAAAAAAAACAAACAATAACAGATGCATTGAGGGGAATTCAATAAAACGAGTGCAGCCAGAATCTGGAGCAATTTTCATTTCAAACTAATTACATTTTTTAATATAAAACCAGGGCGGAGAAGAGGTGCAGGAACTCCCCCTTCTGAGTCACTCCTTGTCTCCGCCCCCTACCCACCTCTGAACACCATCTCTTGGCTCCTCCCCTACCCACCTCTGAACACCATCTCTTGGTTCCACCCTCTACCCACCTCTAAGCACCATCCCTTGGTTCCACCCCCTACCCACCACTAAGCACCATCCCTTGGTTCCACCCTCTACCCACCTCTGAATACCATCCCTTGGTTCCACCCCCTACCCACTTCTAAACACCATCCCTTGGTTCCACCCCCTACCCACCACTGAACACCATCCTTTGGTTCCACCCCTACCCACCTATGACCACCATCCCTTGGTTCCACCCTCTACCCACCTCTGACTACCATCCCTTGGTTCCACCCCCTACCCACCTCTGAACACCATCCCTTGGTTCCACCCACTACCCACCTCTAAACACCATCCCTTGGTTCCACCTCCTACCCACCTCTGAACACCATCCCTTGGTTCCACCTCTGAACACCATCCCTTGGTTCCACCCCCTACCCACCACTGAACACCATCCTTTGGTTCCACCCCCTACCCACCTCTGAATACCATCTCTTGGTTCCACCCCCTACCCACCTCTGAACACCATCCCTTGGTTCCACCTCCTACCCACCTCTGAACACCATCCCTTGGTTCCACCCCCTACCCACCTATGACCACCATCCCTTGGTTCCACCCTCTACCCACCTCTGGATACCATCCCTTGGTTCCACCCCCTACCCACCTCTGAACATCATCCCTTGGTTCCACCCACTACCCACCTCTAAACACCATCCCTTGGTTCCACCCCCTACCCACCTCTTAACACCATCCCTTGGTTCCACCCTCTACCCACCTCTTAACACCATCCCTTGGTTCCACCCCCTACCCACCTCTGAACACCATCCCTTGGTTCCACCCACTACCCACCTCTAAACACCATCCCTTGGTTCCACCCCCTACCCACCTATGAACACCATCCTTTGGTTCCACCCCCTACCCACCTATGACCACCATCCCTTGGTTCCACCCCCTACCCACCACTGAAGACCATCCCTTGGTTCCACCGCCTACCCACCTATAAACACCATCCCTTGGTTCCACCCCCTACCCACCACTGAACACCATCCCTTGGTTCCACCGCCTACCCACCTCTGAATACCATCCCTTGGTTCCACCCTCTACCCATCCCTGAACACCATCCCTTGGTTCCACCCCCTACCCACCTCTGAACACCATCCCTTGGTTCCACCCCCTACCCACCTCTGAACACCATCCCTTGGTTCCACCCCCTACCCACCTCTGAACACCATCCCTTGGTTCCACCCCCTACCCATCCCTGAACACCATCCCTTGGTTCCACCCTCTACCCACCTCTGAATACCATCCCTTGGTTCCACCCCCTACGCACCTCTGAATACCATCCATTTTGTGGTGCTAAAAAATTTGTATGGGATTTGTTAACAAGAAAAGAAGAAAATAGATCCTCTGCAGCCAGCAACAACAGACCCCCCCCCCCCCCCCCAGCAGTAATAGATACCCCCTTAGCAACAATGTACCTAACCTGCTACAAAATACCACCCCTGCAACAACAGACCCCCAGCAACATCAACAGATTTTCCAGCAGCCAGCAACAATAGACCTCTCCCTCAACAACTGGCCTCCCCAGGCAACAATGGACCCCCTCAGCAACCATAGACCCCCCACACAAATATAGATAACTGTCAGCATCAATAGACCCTCCAGCATACCCCAGTACCCTTTGCCATTAAATACATTCAATGCTAAAAGGTGCCAAAACTGTGTTCCCCTTGAGTCACTCATTGTCTCTGCCCTCTACCCACCTATGAATAGTCCCTTGGTTCCACCCCTTACCCACCTCCCAGCACTGGTACTTTTAGAGGGTACAAACAGGGCCGGTGCTACAACTAGGCAAACTAGGCGGTCGCCTAGAGCGCCCTGCTGCCTAGGGTGCCCGGCCACTGGTTTGCCTACTCTCTTCTCTCTGCAGCAAGCAACTAAGTCTCAGCATCAGCAGGCAGCCGCCGCTCTATTCACACATAGTGTCAGAGGCGGAGCAGTGGTGGAGGACTGTGTCTGTGTCCCCGACTCCCGCAGCAAGCAAACATTCATTGATGGGCGCTGGTGAGGCCTCACTGAAGGGCACTGGTGAGGCTCCATTTGACGGGCGCTGGTGAGGCTGCATTTGACGGGCGCTGGTGAGGCTGCATTTGACGGGCGCTGGTGAGGCTGCATTTGATGGGCGCTGGTGAGGCTGCATTTGATGCATGCTTTATTAAATAGGTGGGATTTACATGGGCAGAGAAAAGGGGGCAGAGTCAGCCGGGGGGGGGGGGGGGGGATGAGGTTTCACCTAGGGTGTCAAAAATCCTTGCACCAGCCCCGAGTACAAAACCATATTATTTTGTGGTGCTAAAAAAATATGTATATAATAACAGAGAAATGGTGTGGAACGTCCGTGTGCTAACAATGTATATATGACTGGCATACGATGGATTGCAGCAGATACTTGCTTCCACTATTTGTATGTTCTAATGATTCATTGGAATGATAAGGTTGTTCTTTTCTTTTTTGCATTTTGTAAGAATGTGTATTTCACTTGGTTTATGTCAATAAAATCCTTTTTGAGAAAAAAAAAAAAAAAAATATGTATGGGATTTGATTAATGATAAAGGTAAGCAGAAAATATATCCTCTGTAGCCAGCAACAATAGACCCCCCAGCAGTAATAGACACCCCCAGCATAGATAACCACCTAGCAACAATGTACAGCCCGTTACAAAATACCACCCCAGCAACAATAGATCCTCCCCTGCAACAACAGACCCCCAGCAACAATAGATCCTCCCCTGCAACAACAGACCCCCAGCAACAATAGATACTCCCCTGCAACAACAGACCCCCAGCAACAATAGATACTCCCCTGCAACAACAGACCCCCAGCAACAATAGATCCTCCCCTGCAACAACAGACCCCCAGCAACAATAGATCCTCCCCTGCAACAACAGACCCCCAGCAACAATAGATCCTCCCCTGCAACAACAGACCCCCAGCAACAATAGATACTCCCCTGCAACAACAGACCTCTTTCAAGCGGTTTCCCCCGACTTAGTTGGGGTAGGCGGAACACTTCGGTGGGGGTGGGTCAGCCACGCCTCTTGATCCTTGACCTCGGGGCCACGCCTTCTGACCTTTGGAGCAGGTCCCTATTCCGATCCCCGAGTCCCAACCTTGTTCTTCACGGGAAAAACCTAAACCCTAACCCCCAGCAACATTAGACCCTCCAGCAGCCAGCAACAATAGACCTCTCCCTCAGCAACTGACCCTCCCCCCCCCCCCCCAGCAACAATAGACTTCTTTAGAAACATTGGAACCCCCAGCATACCCCAGTACCCCTTGCCATTACATACATTCAGTGCGGAAGGTGCCGGAATTGCGTTCCCCCATTAATGTATAAAACCACCCCCTATAAAACCACCCCCCCCTGCATATGACATAAGAGGAGCGCTGTGCTGTACAAGGACTGACCACAGCCGTTGCTTCCACTGACATGAGAACAGGATGGGAAAGGAGCGGTGTTGGCATTTTTCAATGGTTATGCACTTTTAATGATGGGAGTAAAAGGGATGCATCCAATCGCAGACTTTACCGTGACACTGAAAATGATGAATAATTGACGAGGACATGGTCCGCTCGGCACTTAGAGCACATACTCCCCTATTGTTGAGGTTCTGTCAATATGAATTATTTACCATGCACAATCAATATTACCATATGCAGACCTCTGTCCTTCTGCTGAAGAAGCTGAAAATTCCACTTTGCCGTTTTGTACTTTCTTTTTTTTTCCATGTAAAAGGAAAAGCTCCCCTTCTACCCCTTCGATGTGCCCACATCTGTAGAACAATCCATCTTAAAGAGAGTTTGTTCACCTTTACCAAAATGAACTGCCTCTGCAGGTAGGGGGGTGTCTGTATATAAAAGCAAACTGTGCAGCTTTGACTGAAGTTGGATATTGCTATAGGGGTTGGCCAGGGGTCTCCAAACTTTCTAAACAAAGGGCCAGTTTACTGTCCTCCATACTTAAGGGGGCCGGACTGTGGCCATTGGGAGTAGAAATTGTCCTGGTGTCAGTGAACGTTAACAATGCATCTTTGGTATTGGGGGGGGGGGGTAGTGCCCCGTCAATGGGACGAATGGTGCCCCGTCGTTTGGCGTCAATGGGAGGAATGGTGCCCTGTCGTTGGCGTCAATGGGAGGAATGGTGCCCCGTCCTTGGCGTCAATGGGAGGAATGGTGCCCCCGTCGTTTGGCGTCAATGGGAGGAATGGTGCCCCCGTCGTTTGGCGTCAATGGGAGGAATGGTGCCCCCGTCGTTGGCGTCAATGGGAGGAATGGTGCCCCCGTCGTTGGCGTCAATTGGAGGAATGGTGCCCCCGTCGTTGGCGTCAATGGGAGGAATGGTGCCCCCGTCGTTGGCGTCAATGGGAGGAATGGTGCCCCCGTCGTTGGCGTCAATGGGAGGAATGGTGCCCCCGTCGTTTGGCGTCAATGGGAGGAATGGTGCCCCGTCGTTTGGCGTCAATGGGAGGAATGGTGCCCCGTCGTTTGGCGTCAATGGGAGGAATGGTGCCCCCTCGTTGGCGTCAATGGGAGGAATGGTGCCCCCGTCGTTGGCGTCAATGGGAGGAATGGTGCCCCCGTCGTTGGCGTCAATGGGAGGAATGGTGCCCCGTCGTTGGCGTCAATGGAAGGAATGGTGCCCCGTCGTTGGCGTCAATGGAAGGAATGGTGCCCCGTCGTTGGCGTCAATGGAAGGAATGGTGCCCCGTCGTTGGCGTCAATGGAAGGAATGGTGCCCCGTCGTTGGCGACAATGGGAGGAATGGTGCCCCGTCGTTGGCGACAATGGGAGGAATGGTGCCCCGTCGTTGGCGACAATGGGAGGAATGGTGCCCCGTCGTTGGCGACAATGGGAGGAATGGTGCCCCGTCGTTGGCGTCAATGGGAGGAATGGTGCCCCGTCGTTGGCGTCAATGGGAGGAATGGTGCCCCGTCGTTGGCATCAATGGGAGGAATGGTGCCCCATCGTTGGCGTCAATGGGAGGAGTGGTGCCCTCATAATTGGCGACAATGGGAGGAACGGTGCCCCATAATTGGCGACAATGGGAGGAACGATGCCCCATTGCTGGTGTCAGTAGTAGGAATTATGCCCCGTTCTTGGCGTCAGTGGAAGAAAAAGTGCCCCAAGGGCCAGGTGAAAGCAAAGGGCCGCAGTTTGGAAACCACTGGTGTAGGCCACTAACTAACCTCCTGAAGCCTGGTCAAAAAAACTCCCCGAGATGGCATCAGCCAGTCCTGCCTTGTTGCTAGGACGTTGCTAGGACACACAGAGCCATAACTGCTCACCCCCACCATCATTGGAGCAAGCTCTCAAACCATACGTGTGGTCCACTATCTCCTTGTCACTGAGAACAACTGCAACAGGGGAGATACAGTGCTTGGGGCTTGAAGGGGGAAATCTAAACTGGCTGTATGTGTCTTGGCAACATCCTTGCAATAAGGCAGGGTGATATTATCTTTGGTAGGTATGTAAAGGGTCCACCCCTATAGCAAAGGCATTATTCAACGTTAGTTGAAGTTGCACAATTTGTTTTAAGGCACCCCATTACCCGCAAAGGCAGTTTTTGGGTAAAGGTGAAACAACCCTTTAAGATGAATTAATGTGGTTACCACCAGGCCCTCTCTGACAGAATACTTCCTGCCCCTATAAATGGTGATGGTTTTCAAACGTTGGCACTCTCAATCTTTTACTTGGTTTGGAAGAAACACCATATAACGTATATACTGTCATGGAAAATTTTATTAATGTATGTTGTCAGATGCCCCCCAGTGTTGGTTTTGCTGTAATGCGCTCATCTGTGCGCATTCGCACATAAAGACGTTGGCGGAAGACCATTGGCTGCGTAAACCTTCCTATGGACACTACAGATGTGTTTGCTGGTTTAAGGAAGTTAATTCGTGCCTCACCGGGAGACTGGCCACTTCCCGATGACGGCATTGATAGCTTCAAGCAAACATCCCTGTGTACACTGGAACTTTAGCATAACGGTATAAATATTGTGGCCCACGGAGCCATAGTTTTATATTGTTCGTTGTCATTGAAAGCAGTTTAGACGGTTTGTACATCACTGCTTAGTCTGTTTGAATGTATACATCTGTGATTGGTTCTTTTGAAGGAAAACAATTGTCCCTGTATTGTAGTCCCTGTATTGTATTTCCTTATATGGTCATTCACATCCTGGGTGAATGAGATGAGGCCACATCCTTTGTGGGAGGGGTTTAGCTGTTGGAGGCAAACCCCTGAGGGTGTGGCTTGGAATGTTTTCTAAATAAAAGAGTTCACTGAGCTGGGACAGGGGCAATGATGCTGACCGAGGCTGAGATGAACATGTAAGAATACTTGCTGTTGATGGCTGTTTACTGGGCAATGGGAAGCCAGGGGCTTAGATGGGAAGCAGCCAGACTGTGGTGGTGATGAATGGAATGCTTGGCTGGTGAGGTTTTGGATGCTGATGCTGAGATGATGACGTGAAGCTGCTGGTAATGTCTGTTTTTGGGAGCTGGGGATCCAGGGAGGCATACGATCAG
Organism: Lithobates sylvaticus; assembly: GCA_028564925.1. Taxonomy (NCBI): domain Eukaryota; kingdom Metazoa; phylum Chordata; class Amphibia; order Anura; family Ranidae; genus Lithobates; species Lithobates sylvaticus. Next base: position 211,358,338 of record CM053035.1, on the reverse strand, counting down.
AGGACGCATTATATCATAAGATTGAAAGGCGCTTATTAGCGCAAAAGTGTGGCGAAATAACCACGACAGTTTAAAATGACGAGTCAGGTGTTTAAGGGGCAAACAGGGCTTTCCCTCTACACAGGCAGAGAGGGGGAGAGAACAGAGCACAGTCCAATACACGTTTGTTGTCCTGAGACAAATGGGGTGCGTTTTCTCTGCCTGATGCGTTGGGAAAGTTTAGCTTTGCAAAAAGAACAAATGTTTTGTCTTTTGGTATAATGCCGCAATTTTGATCGTATGTGTGTGTGTGTGTGTGTGTGTGTGTGTGTGTGTGTATGTATGTCTGTGTGTGTATGTATGTATGTATGTAATGTATGTATGTATGTATGTGTGTGTGTGTGTGTGTGTGTATGTATGTCTGTGTGTGATCGTGTGTATGTGTGTGAATGTGTGTGTGTGTGTGATCGTGTGTATGTGTGTGAATGTATGTGTGATCGGGTGTATGTGTGATCGGGTGTATGTGTGTGATCGTGTGTATGTGTGGGGAGAAGGATTGGCTTGTTATGGAAGTTGATGCCACAGTGAGTAACTTTAGGTGTTTAACAAGAAGTGTATGTTTTAAGTTGTGCTTTTTCATGTAACTAACACTTTTAAATGTGAGTTAGCCTAAAGTGTTTGTCTATGTGTTAAATGTGATGTCCCATTTGTGTCCGATTGTGTGGGGAGAAGGGTTGGCTAGTAGGGAAGCTTGTGCTAGTTTTGGCGGGAACAACTGCTTTGCATGCGTTAACGACGCCATTTTGTACCCTGGCTTTCATCTGCCATTTCCTTCTGTTGTTGTTTCATTGGATAGCATATGTTACTAAGTGTGCATTCTCAATTGTGCGGTGAGATGACATGCTTTTCAGTGGAACTGTTCCTAAAATGTGTCTATGGTTTAAGTGTTCAGGTGGTGTCTCAGGTGGGTGGCTTTGTGGAGATGGAGAACCTGTGTTTGAGGCCTCCCAAGGTCTCTAGTGGTATATAGAGGGAAATGCTTGTAAGTGTTCATTTGGTATTTCAAATGTGTAATTTTGTGGGGAGAAGTTTGTGTAGCTAGCGAAGAAGTTTTGTTTGGCGGGAAAATCCCATTGTTATGATGGCCTACGATTTGTTTGTAAGCACCATGAGGGTGCAGACGGCGGCCATTTTAAGCTTGTGAATCATCCCAGAGCTCTGATTCCTTTGTGTGTAGCCATGTTCTGTGCAGGCATCATCTCCTTTTTAAGTGAACTCTATTTTTGTACTTTTTATATTTTTTTTTTAAGTAAAGCTTTTGCGTTTTCTGTATTGAATTTTGATTTCCATTTGAATCTAGACTGGGTTTGTGTATAGTGAAACTAGCTTTGCAAGTGTATGGGAGTGTCTCAGATGGGTAATGCATTGTTCTTTTTAGGCTTGTATTGTTTAAGCCTGCACTTGAAAATCTCTCTCCCTCCCTCTTTCCTCTTCATTGATATTTAAATTAACCAGTTTGATGAGTTTTGATGTATCCACAGGAGGGGAGGGGCTTTTGATTGTTTGTGGCCTGCAATGGAAGGGAAAGGCTTTGATTGCACTGTTGTGTGGTATTCTGGTCTCAAAACTTGTGGTTTGATTTCCCAGGGGATATATGAGTCAAGGGGGATTTTAACATGGGGGTTAATTCCACCCACTCCAGGAAAAAAGGTTAATTTTATTTGCTGATGTTAGCCATAGATTTTTCTAATGTCTTGATAGACAAAATATGATGCTATTCAAGACTCCCCCTCCCCCTCCCTCTTCCTGTTCAGGTGTGCAACAGGAAGTTGATGGGAGGGGCCTGGGGTCTTTTGAATTAGGACAAAATCTTTTTGATTTTTAAAGTAAATTAAGGTTTATATTGTAATACAGTTTTGGGGAGGCATTAAAGTTATTGTAATATCAAGGTACAGAGAGAAGCCATAATATTTGTTTTGAATAGTGGAGGATTTCATGGTGTTTTGTAGTTTGTCTGACAACACATTTATGGGGCTGCCGATAACCGGTAGTAGAGCATGTAAATGTGAGGATTAGTACGCTAGCACACCAGGAGGCCGTGTATAATAATCGGAAAACGCTGGGTGCCAGTACTGTAAAAATGAGGCGCTAAGCAGTACTGATCCGAAAATTAGTGCAAGGTGCCCTGGACGCAGGGACACTTCATAAGCGATTCGAATCGTCATGGGTAATGTTGGCCATCCATGCGTTGGAGATAAAAAAATAAGGCTCCACACCAGTCAGACAGCTGCCTTACACATGAGATCTGGGTTTGGGGCTCCGGACATGAGACCCCTTAAAGTGTGACATATATGGTCAGAGGGTACAGTAAGGTGTATTCCTTTGGAAGGTATTTTTGATGTCTGGAGGTACGAGACCCCAGAATAAAAAAATATTTTGGAAGTAGTTCAGTTGTGGCTTCAGAAATCTGTAATGATGAGTGGGATGATGGATGTGTAGTACATGCTTTTGTGATTCTCAGAGGAGGAACTGTGCTTAAAATCCAGATGCCCATTCCAGAACTTGGTGTGGCTGGTCCATACAATATTCTGAGATGTTCTCATGTCTGTCCCATTGTATGTATTTTTTTTTTTTGCTAAGAGTGAAGGCAGAATTCCATCTGGTTGGTTTTAATTTTAATTTTTGATTTAGGAACTATGAAATATCTCCCCCACATTTGTATCAAAATGTTTGTCTAAAGTTTTAGTTGTGTCATGTTCTATGTGGTAACAAGAATAAGTCTGAACCTACCGCGACAGTCGTGTTGTGGGTGTTGTATTTTAGTAAAAACATGAAAGTAAGGATTACAGCGGGTTTGGGTATTATCGGTTATGAGGAATGTCATTGACAATTTACGAATGTTGTATTGTTTATGAATGACACATTAATAACTTGTGTGTATAAGTATCTTTTCAGGTCCAAGGAGTTTTTGAGGCTCTGCACCATTCTAAATCCTGTATGTTTTCCTCCACTTTGTAACGATGAGGAAAAGGGGGGAAGAGGATGGGCTGAGTGACAATTTTTCAAACCAATGATACTAACCACTCTAATTCTAGCCAAGTTTGTGACAAGTGACAGGTGACAGGTGACAGGTGACTCGGTCGTTGCAGAGAAGATTGATGAACAAGACAACAAGGATGAGAAGTATCTTTATTTATATTTTTTTAAAGTGTATTTTCCAACTAGCTAAGAAAGTGAACAGGACACATGGTTGGGTCTACTCTGAGTATCCACGGAGCTTTGGTGCCCCAGTGATGACAGCGATGTATCATATATAGATATATTGGTGTGAGGAGTTGTGACAAACTAGTAAAGACTCCAAACAGACATTTGTAAATGGAATTTTTCGATACATTTCTAGAGGGTAAAATTAATTATAATTTTGACAATAGCTCTGGTTCTCACCAGCTTTGGTATCGGGATAACTAGATAGCCCACAGTTTATAAAGTAAAGCTTCAGATCTACGGTTTATAAAGTAATTCCCCTAATGGAAGAGATTCATGTGTGCTGGTGAATCTCGTCCCAGCATCTTATGTCGCGGCCGATCGCGAGGATCTGATGGCGCGAGGGAAGGTAAGAATGACAGGGACACCTAGAAGGGAATTGCTTGTACACGGTGGGGACTTGAGCTTATGAAACGATTAAAAAGTGTATCATCCATTGAGGATGGGATGTTTTCATGTAACTGTTGAAGCTACAAGGAAGTTCCCACAATCCAAAGGGGGGTCCTGGGAATTCATAAGTAAAGATTGTTATACCTGAATCGGGGATACTAGTGACAAAGTTCAGGCCCATATGGATGGGGCTTGGATCCCTGAGAGGCAAAGCCAGAGCTGTAGCTAGTGAAGAATGGAATTCTCTAAAGTCTGGGAATCTTTGGTGATTTAATTTTTATTTTTGCAGCGGATCATAGTTGAAGGAAGTAGGGGTATATTTACTCATGCTGTGTTTGTTTCTATTCCTTATATATATCGTGATGAGGTGCTCCTGCTGCCTGATTTGGACGCGTGACCAGAGCCCGAGCAGATGACCACATTTTTCTCAACAAGATGCCCGACCTGCAAACAAGACACAGAGGATCTCAGACCGACCAGCGACTACAACAGTTCACCATGTCATCTCTACTGAAGAACAGAGTCTACATGTCAAGCCGTGTTTTCCTTTTTATGGACTGTAAGGCCAGGTGTAAGAAGATCGAATTTCATCAAGAGACACATGGGAGGATATGACAAAAACGAGGGACTGTCATGGAAAATTTTATTAATGTATGTTGTCAGATGCCCCCCAGTGTTGGTTTTGCTGTAATGCGCTCATCTGTGCGCATTCGCACATAAAGACGTTGGCGGAAGACCATTGGCTGCGTAAACCTTCCTATGGACACTACAGATGTGTTTGCTGGTTTAAGGAAGTTAATTCGTGCCTCACCGGGAGACTGGCCACTTCCCGATGACGGCATTGATAGCTTCAAGCAAACATCCCTGTGTACACTGGAACTTTAGCATAACGGTATAAATATTGTGGCCCACGGAGCCATAGTTTTATATTGTTCGTTGTCATTGAAAGCAGTTTAGACGGTTTGTACATCACTGCTTAGTCTGTTTGAATGTATACATCTGTGATTGGTTCTTTTGAAGGAAAACAATTGTCCCTGTATTGTAGTCCCTGTATTGTATTTCCTTATATGGTCATTCACATCCTGGGTGAATGAGATGAGGCCACATCCTTTGTGGGAGGGGTTTAGCTGTTGGAGGCAAACCCCTGAGGGTGTGGCTTGGAATGTTTTCTAAATAAAAGAGTTCACTGAGCTGGGACAGGGGCAATGATGCTGACCGAGGCTGAGATGAACATGTAAGAATACTTGCTGTTGATGGCTGTTTACTGGGCAATGGGAAGCCAGGGGCTTAGATGGGAAGCAGCCAGACTGTGGTGGTGATGAATGGAATGCTTGGCTGGTGAGGTTTTGGATGCTGATGCTGAGATGATGACGTGAAGCTGCTGGTAATGTCTGTTTTTGGGAGCTGGGGATCCAGGGAGGCATACGATCAGAGGACGCATTATATCATAAGATTGAAAGGCGCTTATTAGCGCAAAAGTGTGGCGAAATAACCACGTCAATACTCAAGTACAAGCCGACCCGAATATAAGCCGAGGCACCTAATTTTACCACAAAAAAACTGGGAAAACTTATTGACTCGAGTATAAGCCTAGGGTGCGAAATGCACAGCTACTGTAAGTGGAAAAGAGGGTCAACAATGCCCATTTTCAGCCTCACTGTGCCCATTTGCAGCCATAGGTCCCCAAACTTGGTAGTTAAGGGTTCCTAGATGCCCCCTGGCTGCAGCCAAAATTTGGGGTCTCTGAACCCAAAGGGTCCTGAAATGACATTGCTGCAGATGGACACAGTTGACCGACTTTGGGGCCCCGTATCTCGGGGCCACTTGGTGCTAGGAACCCTAGATATGTTGTAGTGTTGGTTCCACTGGGTTTGCACACCAAATCTGGGGTTCCTAGCACCAAGTGGCCTCGAGATATGGGGCCCCAAAGTCGGCTCGGAAAATGTCAAGCACTTTTCTGCAGCAGAGAATGACATTTTCCGAACCGACTTTGGGGCCCCGTATCTCGGGGGCCACTTGGTGCTAGGAACTTGGATATGTTGTAGTGCTGGTTCCACTGGGTTTGCACACACCAAATTTGGGGTTCCTAGCACCAAGTGGCCTCGAGATATGGGGCCCCAAATTCAGGTCGGAAAATGTCAAGCATTTCTCGGGGTCACTTGGTGCTACAAACCCCAAATTTGGATATGTTGTAGTGCTGGTTCCACTGGGTTTGCACACCAAATGGTTCCTAGCAGGGCCGCTGATAGGGGGGGGACCACCAGTCCTCCTGTAGGGGGCCCAGGCACACAGGGGGGCCCAAACAGCAGGGGGAATTAGTGCGGTTTGGCGGAGGGGCAGTTACAGAAGGATGCCCTGTGCGCCTCTCTGCAGCAGCTGAAAGCCAGTTTCTCCCCCCTCCTGCTGGCTTTCAGCTGCTGCATGGAGAGACACAAGGCGTTCCTGTAATTGGTTCCCTGACACTGATTGCCCTCCCTGTTCTACCTGCCACTGTGAATAGAATTTCTTTTTTTTTTTGTATGTAAAAAACAAACAAAAAAGGGCTAATTCTCACAGGTTATCTGTTATGTTTGTGTCCACTAATAAAGATTTTAGTGTATTTTTAGTGAAAATATGGTCTTGATCTCTCTAAGATGGGGGGGGGGGGGGGGGAGTGGTATGGGGCCTCTGGAGCCCTTTAAATACCACCAGGCAGTGCACACGAGGAGAGCCCTTGATTGGATCAAAACATGGTGCCATCAAACTATTGGTGCCAACCCTATTGTGGCAATCATCAAATGAAGATTAGGCACATCCACCACCCTGGCGGTAGTAACAACAATGGGGTGCATCTCGGCTTATTGAGGACGCCTCTGGTTAGTGGCTTTTCTGGATTTACTCTGGATCTCTCAGATCCACATTTCTGGCCATTCTTGACCCAATTCTGACTCCTTGCCTTCGGATGTTTTTGGACGGAAAGAGGGTAAAATTACTTAAGGATATTAAATCAATGGTACCCCCCCCCCCCCACACACACTATTTTGTCAGACACTCCAAATTAAACACTTTAGTTCTTTGATCAAGCTACATACTGTCAATTTTGGGCATAGTCTTTTTTTTTTTTTTTTTTTAAACGATCGCTCTGATGTGTCCCCACTCCAGCATGCCCCCTTGGAGTCCCATTCATACATACACACTGTACTTCAGATTCTATCCCGCCTTTTTTTTGAATAGATGGGAGTCAGACCCGGGCCTCTCTCTGATGAGTGAATAGAAGGATCATATCTTGTTCTTCAATGATAAATCAACCATATCGAACAGATTCCAGGAGAATGTGTACAATTAGTTATATGTATAGGGCAGTGGTCTCCAAACTGCGCCCCAGGGGTCGGATGTGGCCTTTTACTTGCTTTTATCTGGCCCTCGGGGCACTATTTCATTTACTGACCCCCAACAAAGGGGCACAATTCCTACTGATGACACCAACAATGGGGTACAATTCCTCCCAATGACACCACTGATGGAGAAAAATTCCTTCCAGTGAAACCAATGATGGGGCACAATTGCTACCAATGACACAACGATGGGGCACAATTGCTACCAATGACACAACAATGGGGCACACCTGCCTGGAGTTTGCATGTTCTCCCTGTGCCTGCGTGGGTTTCCTCCGGGTACTCCGGTTTCCTCCCACAATCCAAAGACATGCAGGTAGGTTAATTGGCTTCTGTCCAAAATTGGCCCTAGTATA